>CAOGCB011007655.1:0-13519 GCA_948266635.1 Cnidoscolus chayamansa | reverse complement strand
AAGAGTGGTGGTCGTGTGATGGAGTGACCTTCAGCTAGGGGTGTAGGAATTCCAGCAGAGTTGCTAGATGAACCAGCCATAGAAAAGTTTATAAAGGGATCTCCTCTTAGGTTGTTAGACTTTTGAAAGAGTTAGGCTCTGATACCAATTGTTGATCCCTAGTTGGAGTCCATGATGGGGGGGTGAATTGGACTTTATCAACTTTTTACAGATTTCTAATTTTACTCAGATCTGTGAAAATACTAGAACTTCTAAAAGCAGAGTATTAGATTGAAAGAAACAGTGCTTTTCTTAATGGATGATTCTAGTTTTCTTGGAAAACTTATTTTTAGATAATCACTTCAAACAGATGCAGTACATATATATAATCTTTCAAAATGAATGCAGCAAGTAAATATGAGTAGAGATAGAGAAGACAAAACCAAGAGATTTATAGTGGTTCGGCATCCTTGCCTACATCCACTCTCTCAAAGATCTCACTTTGAGAAATTCCTCCGCTATGGTTTCTTTTGAACAGGCAAAAAACAAGCCTTTACACTTCTCACAAGTTTGACAGGTACTTGCAACCTTCCACAAGATTTTCAGGCTATCTTGCAACCTTTCACAAGTGTTTTTTTCTCAACACTCACAAGACAAGCTATCCAAGCTTGTTTTAGACCTTAAGTAGGTTTTTGATGAAGCAAAGAACTAACTCTTGTTTTCTTTTACAGCACAAACTAAAAGATGAAGATGAGTTGGATTTGCCAATGTAAGCTTGAAGAAAGAAGGAAAGATTGATCAAAATGATTGCTCAAGAATTTTTGCTTTAGGAAAACTTGTTCTCAATTGTAGAATGCTCACTTGTTCTCAATTGTAGAATGCTCTTTCTTAATTTTAAATAAAAGATATTTTTGTTTATATATAGTTTCTGTGAAAAACTATCCGTTTGAGATTGATTTGACAGGTTGAGAAATAGTTTTAAAATGTAACTAGCCGTTATTTAGTTTTGCAGCAATCATATCAGTTTGAGTTGATTCTAGAACCAAGAAGTAGAACTTCTAAAACAAGAAATTAGAACTTCGGCTTAGAAGAGATGTTAGGTTCTACTTCCAACTCAGTGATGTTTGTTTGTGTAAAAAGCTAAGCGTGGATTTTTAAAACAGATGGCAAACCTCAATTCTCTCAATATCTGTACATTGATCCTAATGTCTTTAATTGTCTTTATTCAGCTTGATATGTCTTTTGTTTTGATTGCTTGTACTTCCTTAAAGTTCCTTTGAGTTTTATTATCATCAAAATACTCTTCAGCTTAAGGGGTTAACAATAATTTTAATTGCTATTAAGTCCTAAAACGTATGTAGATGAAATATTGGTGATGATGAGTTCTTCAAAATTGCTGGACTCTTCAAATTTGAACTCTTTTTCTACCAATATCCTTCCATCTTGAATAAAGATCACTTAGTTTGATTACATAATTCAAAAATACCCTGCAGCCTAAAACAAACTTAAATCATAAATAAACTAAGCTAAATAAATAAGTCCAATTAATCTAAAAAAACTCTAACTTGTCCAAATCAAGAAAGAAAAAATAGCAAGGTCAAAACAAACCCAATACTAAAAAACAAGCTCCAAAATTCAAGCTAACTAAACTAAAATTCAAAACAAGTATCAAACTCAATATACAAGCCTGATTCTATTTACATAAGGGTTTTCAATGTTGTCATTGTGATGGTTTCTATATTTGGACAACCCTTTTTCAATCTAAAATCGTACGAAGAGCTAAAGTTATTACTTGAGATGAATAGCTCAAGGTCGCATGATTGAACCTGAGAAATTCTTCATGCCTGGAACGCACTCTTATGCATCATGAGCAATGTTTGTATCATTTCCCTCCCTTTAAAAGGATTCGTCATCGAATCTTAATCTTAAAAAAAGTGCACCTGTAACAATATTCTCTTTCTTTATTTGTACTGAATCATGTATTGAAAAAATTCAATAAACTCCACCCACTTGGCATGTCCCTTGTTTAGATTGCGTTGTCCTTTCAAATGACATAAGGACTCTTGTTTAGTATGTATCACGAACTTTCTTAGACGCAAATAATGTTGTTAAGTCTCAAGCACCCTCACTAATATATAACTCCTTATTATAAGTTGAATAACTCAAAAGTGCATCATTCAGTTTCTCACTAAAATAAGCAATTGATCGTTTTTCTTACATTAACACAGCATCAATACCTATTCTAGAGGTATCACACTCAATCTCAAAGATAAGATCAGAGTTATTCATTCTCAATAATAGTGCATTAAACAACTTAATTATCTTTCAACAAAGCAAATGCATGATCTTGTTCACTACCCTAAACAAAATCTTTATCCTTTTTCATAATTTCAATTAATAGGGTTTGTGAAGCCATGAAAGCTACGCACCTTACGAACACTTTTAGGCTTAAGTCATTCTTAAATAGCCTTTATATTTTCATTATCTACCTTGATATCATTTGCATTCACCATATAATATAGAAATATGACGTGATCAATGCAAAATGTTCATTTCTTAAAATTAGCAAATAACTTGAATTTGCGTAAAGCATGAAATACACATCGCAAATGCATGACATGCTCATCAATGGATTTGCTATACAAAATAATGTTATTACAATAGACAACCATAAATTTATAAATAAACTCATGTAACACATGATTCATTAAGCACATAAAATTACTGGGTGCGCTGGTTAAGCTAAAAGGCATCACCAACTACTTATACAACCCGTTTTTAGTCTTAAAAGCAATCTTCCACTCATCACTTGGTTTCATTCTAATTTGGTGATAACCAATTTTAGGATCAGTTTTTTAGAACATACAAGCACCATGTAATTCATCTAATATATCATCAAGGCATGGTATAGGTTATCAATACTTTATCGTTATTTTGTTGAATGCTGATCATCAACCCACATACGAAAACTGTCATCTTTCTTAGGCACAAACAAGATGGGCATTACACATGGGCTTAAGCTCTCACGACTATGGTATTTCTCCAAGAGCTCTTCAACTTGCCATTGAAGCTCCTTACTCTCATCCAAATTTCCTATATACTGGTTAGTTAGGAATTGCAGCCCCGAAAATGAGATCTATTTGATGCTTGATACCACTAAAAAGTGTCAAAGGCAAGTCTTTCAGGAACAAGTCTTCATAATCTTGCAAAACGTCAACCACAACACTAGGAATAGATGGGTCATTATTGTTATAAGAAAAAAAAAAGGCCTCATTGTACATATGTACAATCATTGGCTTATGATAAAAATAATTATTTTTCACTTCCCTTGATCTTGCAAAGAAGCTCACTTTCTTTGCTTCTTTTTCTTCCAAGGCTAAAATGTTCTCACTCTCTTTTTCTTTTAATTTCTTTTTCTTACACTCTGCTTTTATGTCATGCTCTTTTCTCTTCTCTTTTTCTTGCTCAATTTTTTTTCCTCTCAACCTCTTTCTGCACAATCTCCTTATGTGAATTTTTAAGTTGGATTTAACCTTTAAAGATCTATTGAAAGGTCATGGATAGTAAAGTGTACTTTTTAGCCTTATTTTCCACAAAGTACCTATTTAAAAACCCATCATGTGTCAATCTCCTATCCCATTGCCATAGGCTACCTAAGAGTATGCGACTAGCTTGTATAGGTACCACATCACAAGTGACCTCATCACAATACTTTCATATTGTAAAAAAAAAAACCTTATTTATTCACCCTCACCTCCCCACTATTGTTCAATCATTGTAACTTATAAGGACTAGGGTGTTTTGTGGTCTCCAAACCCAGATTATCAACAAACAAGGTGCTAGCAACATTTACACAACTTTCCTCTTCAATAATCAAGTTACACAATTTCTCATCCACCATACACCTAGAATGGAAAATTTTCTCCCTTTGCAACCTAGCTCCCTCATCATCTTCTCTTATCTATGCACTTAAAGAATGACTAGAAAGTAATAATCTGTAACACCCTAATTTGACAATTACCACCACAAACCAACATATATCCTTTCCAACATGCTTTGTCCTCAGTCACATGCTTTCTAGTAGAACTTCCCAGAAGGTCACTCATCCTATAATTGCTCTAAGCCAAGCATGCTTAACTATGAAGTTCTTACATAAAGGTCCCGAAAAAGAAGGCGCACCTTGTTGATATAGCTAGTACCTATCCAATTTCTTAAGCTATTCTCAATTGTGCAATCTCATACCTGCACAATCTCGAAATCACTCAGCTGTGCAACCCCATCCCTACACAGTCTCAGGATTCCTCTTTTTCGGGTGTGGGATCGGTTCATTCATGTATCCCTCTACCTGCCAGAAGCCGTTTCTTGTCTATGCTCTCTTTAGTACTAGAGATCACTTCCCGCCCTCTTCGGTCTCAAGTATTATATAATCTCTCTTCTATGGACAACTCCCCATCATTATAGTTCTCCAATGGAGGCATCTCCTCATTTGCATTTTCCTCATCATCTGTCTCTATGCCATTACCTCTCATGACTATTATTCACTTATTAGGACTGAAGTCCCAAACTTAGTCCAAAAGGGGGTGAATTGGACATTTTTAATACTTTTTTCAAATATTTGTTCTTGTTCAAAACAATTTAGAAGCTTTTTGACTAGTGTAGAAAATATGTCGTGCTAAAACTATAACTATTAAAATGTGCGAATAGTAACTCTTTTACTCAAATGCACCATATGCACAATTATTTAATGGTTTATTATAGATACAACAACAAGAGCAAATTAAATAACTTTGAGGCAATATCAATAAGCTGAAAAGAGCATGAATATTAAAAAGGTTAAGGGATTAGAAGATTGAATGCTTGGATTTATAATGGTTCAACTTTTCCACCTACGTCCACTCTCTCAAAGCTTCATTTTTTAGTTGTTCCCCCATCATTAATTGTTTTAAATGAGAAAGAGACAAACCATTACAAATCTCTCAAGTTTTCCAAGGCTCTTGTAACCTTTCTATGTTTTCTAAGGCTCTTGTACCATTCTTAAGTTTTTTAAGGCTCTTATAACATTTCACAAGTGTTTCTCAATAAACACTCACAAACACAAGCTATCACAAGCTTGCACTCAATCTTAAATAGGTTTTAAATAGATGAAAGAAATTAAATCTTATTTTTCTCTTGTTACAACTGAAGATATAGAGAATAAGAAGAGTTTGATTTGCCAATGGATGCTCAATCAATGCTCAATGAATGCTCAAATGAAGAAAGATCTTTTGTAATAAATTCTCTCAATATAAAAATTGTATTTCTTAAAGTATAAATGATAGATTTTTGGCCTACATATATTTTTTATGTAAAACTAGCCATTTGGAAAAGATCTAGGCAGGTTTAAAGTAGATGTCAATGAAAACTAGACATTATTTTTAGACTCCATTAGAACCTCTGCATTGTTGATTTTAGAACTTAGGATCGTGCAAATAGAACTTGTAATTTTAAAAGTCTAGGTTCTACTTTCAACTTAGTGGCTACATTTTCTTCAAATTTTGAAATTAATTTCAGAGACTAATTTGTATCATATGAATATGCATGTATATATGATTTAACATGCCTGACAATTCACACTCGTATACTTCTTTTTACAAGCATTTTAAAATTACCTAATGCTCTAAAAACTTTAAATTATTAGAGCTTCAAGCCCTTTTGTCATTGTATGCTTGATCCTTTCTCCATTTGCATTTCTTTAATATCAACATGCAATCATTTACTTCACAGAATTTCACTAGAGTGTATTCTTTTTAAAAATATAGATAGTTTTCATAAGTTTTGAAATCATCAAAATATGTTCCTTTGAGCTCATGGGGTCAACAATTTTTCACTTTCTAATGATGACAAAGCTATAAAATCTCAAATAAGCTCTATCAACATGTAAAAGAAATAAATTTCAGGTGATCTAAACTCTCCCTTAGTTTGTGCATTTCTTGTTTATCATATCAAAATGGGAATAAAAAAGTATGTATGTATGTATTATTCACAAAAATCCAAACCTGAAAATTTCCAAAATGTTAACACATCAACATCATTGTTCAAAGTGAGAATTAACTAAGCAATGTACATGTCCCTGTTAGCATCACCATCCATGATAGAAAATAAAAATTAAATCATTCCAAAGTATAAACTAAAAGTATATAGAGATAGTACTACTTTCTTCCCTTTTTTATCATAAGCAAACAAGGGAGAAATTACCAATGTTCTATAAATTTTGAGCTCTTCGTTGAAAGATATTTTGGTTGACAATATCTAGCTTTTTCTCGTAGCTAGAGGTCTAGTAGTCTTTATTGTCACTTTCTTTTTGTGAGTTTTATGTCTTTGAGGTGTTGTGGCCATGGAAAGAGAAGCAGTAAGAGATGGTAGATTAATAATATGAAGTATGAAATTCTCCTTTTAGATGTATTCCTCAATTCATAATCTTGTAATATTGTTGAAATGTCCCTGCATAAAAATTTTAGAAAGAGGATCAGGTGAAGAACATACAATAGTGTGTGGAGTTTTAGCTTCATGTGCTTTATTTACTAGTCCATGATCTTAAACAATTGGTTCTAAATCATCAATTATTACTTTGTAACATATTTATCTTTATATCATTTATTACTAAGGCCCGTGTACAATTAAGCAAGATCGATTGCTAGATAAGGAAATATCTTTATGAGCTAAAGCCAAAACATATAAGCAATATGTGCCAAATGATGGGACGAAGACAAACCATATGGTGGAGGGCGCATTGGACCTGTCTACGTGGGGTACCTCATTGTAGCCCCGATAATCGATATAATATATAAGTGTTATGACATGTCACATCCTTAAACTAATATCGTATTCCACGTCAAATAACTAAGACCATATTAATTAATTTAAGTTCATATTGTAAATCCTCTCAAAAAATATTCTCTACAACTTCAATGATCATCCTATCAAGATTATTTAGCATTTCTTGTTTATCATATTCCATTGATATATTAAGGCTTCATTCATCAAAACATTCTTCTATCATACATATCATACGTGTCTTGTTTGGTGATTATGTATTTTGCCCCGAGGGTAAATAAAATTTAATGAACATATTTGTATAATCTTGTGTATTACTTAAATGTTTATGTTAGAATTTTTGGTACCTATGTTTATGTCCACTATGATATGAGCATGTATAATGTAAGACACCTGTACTAGGAATTTAATTATTCCTTAAGTTAATATTGTACCAAAATTATTCAATATGCATAAGATTATTCTAATGTTTAATGTTATGTTAATGAAATATGTTAATGTCAATGTTTACGGATTGTTAGGGTTTCGATCACCTTCGAGTGGTCGAGATTCTAACTTCAATAGCAGTTCGGGAGGGCAAGCTGTTACATCTTTGGCTCTCCTTAGTGTATACTACCCCTTAGGATATTAGAAAGATGTTTTGGGCGGTGGAAAACTTGAAAGTCTTGGCAAAATTGATGGTTTGCAAGCTTGGATGGATGTTGCCTATGGTGGAAAGTATGGAATGGTTGCTACCTGATTTGGAGATATGAAGAAGCAATTGGTTTCCTGCTTCTTTATCCTTATTTGCACTCTATTTTTGATATTGAAGAACATATGCAGGGCTGGGATGATTTTGGACAACACCTTGGATGGCTATGATTGGTTTTCCCTTTTAAACTTTTGATAATTCTACATTAACTACTTAACTCTTCCTATTTTTACATTGCAACACCATTTAACCTTTTTATAAATTGACCTACTAAGCTTTATTTTTGCATTATTCAAGTCCTTTTCATGTGTATTTCAAGTTCATTTTAGAAAATTACATATTAGACCCCATGTACGGAAGCATAATTGTCATTTAGTCTATTTTACCCTTTTTAGATTTTACTGGATAACTTTAATTGGCAAATTTAACAACTTTGTGTATCTTATTTTAATATTTTACTTCCACTCATTAAACATGTTTTAAATTGCTCTTTTCATTTTGAAATTAAATATTTAAGTCATAAGCACCTCGGTGTTAAACTAGCATATTAATGTAAGCTAACACCTTCCCTAGTGCTACTTACCCATGCTTAGCTAAACATGATTGTTATTGTATGAGTAACATTCTTTTGTTACTAAAGTGTTATTAAAGTGTTTTTAACATAATATATCGTATCTTTAACATAATATATCGTGTCTCTAACATAATATATCATGTCTCTAATATAATACATCATGACTCTAACTAGGTATAACAAAGTGGGTGTGCCATTACACTACTTGACTAGGTCAAGCAGTGGTTCCCATAGTTCTGAACATGACATGTTCATAGTTAACATGTGGATACTTGTTTTAGAAACAAGTACATCGGAGACCCGACAGTGAGATATTTGTCTTTGTCATGAAAAATCACATCATGTCAATTATTCATTATCCTTAGACTTGAGATCATTAAGGATATCTTAAGTGTATAAGTTATACTTTAACTCAAAGGCTCAACACTTCCTAAGTATAAAGTATTCATGAACGAGAGATTTGGTATAGTAATAACACTTAAAAAAAATTAGGGGGTCAATAAATAATTCATTGATCCCGAATAAATTAGGGATTTTATTGTATTGAAAACTCAAAAGGAAATATTTGGCCAAAGTATAGTCCTAACATGAGTATGACTCATATAGCTAGATTAGAATATTGATTATGATCATCCGCGGGTTTTACAACTATTAAACTATAGACACAAAGGGTCACATCAATGGAGAGTTTGAATGTGATGGTGAAAGGACGTATTACACAGTAATCGTATCTAAAAGGGTATTATGGTCAAACCATATTGGACCTTCTAACACCTTAGGGTTCATGATGCACTGCTTGATGCCGCTCATAATATATGAATAAGTTAAATTTATTAAACATGAATTTATGAACAAAAGATGTTTAAATCAAATATGTGTTGCTTCGGCTATAGACACAAAGGGTCACATCAATGGAGAGTTTGAATGTGATAGTGAAAGGATGTATTACAAAGTAACCGCATATAAAAGGGTATTATGGTCAAACCATATTGGACCTTCCAACACCTTAGGGTTCATGATGCACTGTTTGATGCCGCTCATAATATATGAATAAGTTAAATTTATTAAACATGAATTTATGAACAAAAGATGTTTAAATCAAATATGTGCTGCTTCGGTGAACTAAAAGCCCAATTGGTCACACACATAAAGAGAAAAGCAAGTTTAGGTAAAAAGAACAAGTTTAAATGACATAAGATGTCATGGGCCTATTCATGAGATGAGTTAAGCCATCTTGGAAATAAGAAAAGAGAAATACTAATGGGTTAAAACATAAGACTTATTTAGGCTTAAGTGATAGACTTTAGAATAATTTATGTGGTAGGCCTCCTTATGAGATTAAGCAGGCCCAACCCACATTAAACTTAAACCTAATTAATTTATGTTATAGTTTTGGGTTACCCACCTATATAAAGTTTGAGTTGAAAATATGAATCAAATCTTAATATTTAAGAAATCGATTTGATTCGATTATTTTATGTTTTACTTTTAAAAATTGAACTGAACAGAAAACTGAAATTATATATAATAAAAAATGAACCAAACTGATTGAATTGAAAAATCGAATCGCTCATACCAAATCAGATCAGTTCGGTTCGATTTTTTAGTACTTACCAAATACTGCACACCCCTAATAGGGATGTGCATTTGATTGGTTCAGTTCTAAACCAAACCAAACTTGACCAACTGAAGAACCAAATCATAATTTATTTGATTGGTTCAGTTTAGTTCTTCGGTTATAATTTATTTGACTAAAAAATAGATTATCATGCCATTTAAAATATTTTTATTTTTTTTATAGGTTAGTAAATAAAAATTATTCTAAAATTTTTTAATATTATTTAATTTTAAATTAACTTGATTTTAATATATATATATATATATATATATATATATATATATATATATATATATATATATATATATATATATCAATTTACTTTTATTAAAATAATAAAAAAATAATTATCTAAGAATAAATATTATAATTCATTTTTATTATGTTACATAATTTTAAATAATTTATTTATATAATTTAAAATTAGCTATTTATATTTTTCTACAATTTATGTTTAGCTAATTAATTTTAGACTAAAACCAACTACTTTTAGACTACATATTTTCCAGACAATTAAATTTTCAAATCTATCATGCTATTACTCACTTTTTGTAGTTGATATTGATTTTTCCCATCATTATAGACCTGCAAAATAAGAAAAATACACTCTAATATTTAAGTCAGTATAAGTCACTATTAGAGAGAAAAAAATCACTCCTTAAAAAAATCTGAATTATAATACTCAGTGTATTATATAATGGATAATAAATAATTATCAGAGTGCAGCGAGTGATATGATATTAATAGATAGTGAGTTGTTAATAAATAATGAGTGATAAGATGATTAACGATTTAAAATATTTTTTAATGTGTATTATATCAATAATTATTTTATTTTATTTAATTTATTATTGCTATTCAATTGAATTATAATATTTAATTTAATTCAGTTCAATTTTAAATCCAGCAAACCATATCCTCACCTCTAATACTAACACCATCATAGTGTATATAGTAATTTAACTTTATCATACTAAAACCTACTAATGAAATCAGCAAAAATATTTACTTCCTAGTGGACCAATCATTGCAACCAAATTTCAAAGTTGATCCATCAAGTATGGAATGTATTCAAAATAATGTCAATTATCTTTGCATTAGAAACCTTTAATTCAAGCCAACTCAAAATTCTCCTTTTAACTATTTATAGTTATTACTCAATCACCAAACTTAAACTCTAATTTTTTTAAAAGATAATTATTTGCATAATTTCATCTTCTATTTAATTTTTATTTAGATTTGCATGTAGTTATCATTTCGATTTTAATTTAGTTTAAATGAAGATAATTTAACAAATAATTAATAAATTGAATTGGATCAGAACAATGAGTCAAACTATTAATTTTGATGCACTTCGATTTAGGGTTAAAGTTAGATGTCTAAATGATTATCGTTGGGAAAATTCAATCCATTATATATGAATTTATATTTTTATAATATTAAGATATATAAATTTTAATTTATAACATAAAAATATATGAACTTTAAAGTTTGTAATATAAGAGTACATCTACCATGTAATCACATATTCCTAAATGATTTAGTGATATGGATATGCCACATATGATTAAAAAAATATGTGGACATGCCAATTTAACAAAGTTAGGTGGGGTCTGTCTACCGTATAAGAGATAAAATCTACTCACATATTATATTATAATTTTCCATTATGATAGGGGTTAATTTGTAATATTTCGATAAAATATTATGAATTATAAAAAATTAAAAAAATAGTCTATGTCCTATTGAAAAATTATATTTTAGTCATTGAGTAAATTTCAACCCTCCCACGCATGGGTAGGAGGCTAGAGGGCGGATTCTACCGTTGTGTGGTTGTAGGGGGTGGGGTCGGCGAAGGACAGTTTGCAACAGGGCATCACGAACAAGGGGCTCTCGATGGGTTTGGCTATTCGCGATGGGGCTGATTGTAAACAGCCCCGATTCTGCCGACCACTCCCCTGTTCCCAATGGGCGAGCCTAAAATCTGCTCAGGAATTAAAATATAATTTTAATAGAATATAGACTATTTTGTAATTTTTTGATAGTTCAAAACATTTTACCAAAAAATTACAAATTAGCCCTGTCTTAATAGAAAATTATAATTTGATCATTGAGTAGATTTTATACCTTATACTGTGTGTCACTGATCTAGATTTTGACACGGTCTAGGCACGTGCAGAACTTGATTTGGACATGCCAAAAC
The DNA here is from genome assembly GCA_948266635.1 of Cnidoscolus chayamansa. Lineage (NCBI taxonomy): Eukaryota > Viridiplantae > Streptophyta > Magnoliopsida > Malpighiales > Euphorbiaceae > Cnidoscolus > Cnidoscolus chayamansa. Next base: position 1,641 of record CAOGCB011007655.1, on the reverse strand, counting down.
CAAGTCATCCTAACAAGATAGCCCGTTTGTTGGGCAAAAGTATCATATTATTATTCGAAGGCAATCAAAAGCAGCGTAAAGAGCGATGATATTAAAAAAGGAAACTCAACCCGCAATCGAGCACAACGTTCTTAAAGAAATATATCTACTTATTTTATTCCATCAAAATAAATCATTATAATTTATAGAATGTTCCTCCAATCAATTATATTAGGGGGAAACACTTACAATGATTAGTGGAAGTTTACAATCATCATTAATAACTACAGCAACCCACATGGCCAGTTGGGTTTGGTCTGTATCAAGTTTAATTAGTCATTCCCCCCTAAAGATTCCAAGTAACAAAATGGGTTATGGGGGGAGGAGACATCACAATGTCTTAGCCTCCACACCCTTTATAGAAAAATAACTATAATGATTTTGCACTTTATAATTATTGCAAAATGCTTTAGATAATTTATCCTAATTTTTTATGAAAAGAGAAATATTTCGAGTTACTTAAAAAATTATAATTTAGTCACTGGGCCAATTTTGACCCTTAACATTCTCCCTGACTCAAATGGTTGATATCCTCATTGATAAAGGTTGTGGTGTTGCTTGAGCTATTAGTGACTTGTCACAATATTGTGACTTTGATGTTCTTGTACCAAAAGGTGATATACCCTCACCTTAGGGGCCCCCACAGCCCGGCCCGACATGATTGTGAAGGGGTAAATCACGGTGACTCAGTAGTAATCAAGTGAGAGACCCTTAACTCGGTGCCCACAAGGAGCCCACCCACATTATGACTTTGATGTTCTTGATTTTGTATATCAGTGTCCCTTCTTATGTGATGGACTTCTGATGAAGATATTAGTTGCTCGCTCAAACTCCTTTGCCTTTTGATGGGACAATGGTGTGAGCGAATATTTACTTGTTTTGTCTTGTATACTATTCAATTTTCTACATTTTAGGTTAACGTTAAAACTTGATGGTGTTGTTGATGCTTGAATGATGCTCTCAAATTCAATCTTCGATGCTTTGTTCTCCATCACTCATAACTCTACTCATTTATGTTTCCCGAAGAAGAATGTCAACCCTTTGTTGTCTTCTGTCATCTCCCCACTTGTTCCTGTTGCATGGGCTAGTCAATTACTTGTTGTGCTCCTATCTCTGCGAAATCACTTGAGATAAGAATTACGTCAGAGGTAATATAATCTCGAATAAATTGTTATTTGCAATAGAGTAATATAAGGAATTAATATAAAGTTGGGGAATAAGCAAAATATGGAAACTACCTCTTGTTTGGTAGTCCACTCCAATGTGTAGCCAATGATATCTCCATAATTGAGTAGTTCTTCTAGATATCTTCCCAACATACTTTTGTGCAGTCTCATTCGAGGGGAGGTGCACTCTCACTAATATCGACAATAATGATCTCTTCTTGATCGTTTTAATATTTCTGCTTCATGTCCTCTCTTTTACGTTTGCAACTCCCCATATCACTTGTCTCATACACAAGAGAGATTTTTATCTCAAGGTAATTAACATGGTGTTAAATGTAAAGATTGAAACATATCAAACATTGACATTATAGTCCCATCAGACTTTATTAAAGAATGATGAAAATAAGTTTATAGGGGGTATGAATCGCTTCCCTAT
>CAOGCB011007577.1:0-17198 GCA_948266635.1 Cnidoscolus chayamansa | reverse complement strand
TTTTTAGCTTAGATCTGACAAAATTAAAGCAAAATGCAGATGATTATGCTTTAGAGAGTGTAGAGTAGAAGAGAATTATGTCATGCAATACTCAAAATTAAAAGAGTAAGGTTAAAGAGAGTGTAGTGTACCTGATTCAGGAGTCTCCCACTGCGAAGCTTCAGCTTGGATGAATTAATTTTTAGCAATTAAAAGTGATCACAGATCAAGTAACAATGCAACAGTTTATGTACTAGGGAAAGCAGTAAAGAATTGCTAAAAGCAAGGAGGGAGAGTGATCGCTGACAACTCAAGCGGGGGCCCCGAGAATGGAGCTGGAGGCTGCTTTTTATAGGCAAAAATCGGGTTTTTGGCGGCTTGGGCTGCTGGGAGGCGGCTTGGGCCGCCTGTCTGGCGCCCTAGGGCGCTGAGTGGCGCCAGGATTTTAGGCGCCCTGGGGCGCCAGCACTTTGGCGCCTTGGGGCGCCTGCATTTTGGCGCCTTAGGGTGCCACTTAGTATGGCGCCCTGGGCCGCCGTTTTGGCGGCCCAATTGCCGAGGTGGGTATTTTTTCGCCTTTTTTTGCATTTTTCGGGAGTTTTATACTTCCAAAAATTATTTCGAGGATACCTTTGGGTTCCTCGTAATTTTTCAGTCATTTCTAGTACCACTTTGGTATATTTTCGGAACCTTTTTTGAAAGACCTCCGGTCTGGTCGGGCTGTTTGCAGTCCGAAAAAATATACTTTACGAATCTCAAAATTTGAGTATTCACAAGGAGCATGCTTGACACCTCGTACTAGTTCTACAAACACTGAGAGAACAACAGTTGTATGCGAAGTTCTCGAAGTGTGAGTTTTGGCTAAGCAGTATATCTTTCTTAGGACACGTGGTGTCAGAACATAGCATCGAGGTGGACCCTAAGAAAAAAGAGGCGGTAGTAGACTGGCCTACATCCACTACGGTTATAGAGATTAGAAGCTTTTTTGGTTTGGCTGGCTACTACAGGAGATTTGTACAAGATTTCTCCAAGATAACTACTCCGATGACATAATTGACACAGAAAACTAGAGGTTTGTTTGGTCTGATGCATGTGAATAGATTTTTCAAAAACTAAAGAGGAAGTTGACCATGGCACTGGTGTTAGCTTTGCCAAATGCAAGTGAAGACTTCACCGTATATTGTGATGCATCCAGAGTGGGATTAGGGTGTGTTTTGATGTAGAATGACAGAGTCATATCGTATACATCAAGACAACTGAAGAAGCATGAGAAGAACTACTTGACTCATGATATGGATATGGCTGCAGTGATATTCGCACCGAAGATGTGGAGACACTATTTATATGGGGTTAGATGTGAGATCTTCATAGATCACAAAAGTCTCAAACATATTCTGACTCATAAAGAGTTAAATCTGAGATATAGATAATAGGTAGAATTGCTTAGTGATTACGACTACAAAATACAATACCATAAGGGCAAAGCGAATGTAGTAGTTGATGCCCTCAGTCGAAAATTATGGAGTAGTTTATCTCACATCATTATAATATGACGATTGATGTTCATAGAATGGTACAGACTGATCGGTGAAGGGCTTCGACTGGAGATAGCAGATAATGTGCTTTAGTGGCACAAATGAAGGTAACTCCAGTGTTTCTTGAGCAAGTGGCTCAAAAATAACATGAAGACCTAAAGTTGGTCAGAATAGCTACGTCAGTATAGAATGGAGAAAATATTGAGTTCAGGTTCAACAGCTAAGGTATTCTCCGATTTGGGAACATATTATGAGTGTCAGATGATGTTGCATTAAAGGGAAACATTATGAGTGAAGCACATGATGCTCGCTATAGTATTCACCCAGGGGCCATGAAAATGTACCAAGATTTAAAAAAAGTCTATTGGTGGCCTTCAATGAAGAGGGAGATCGCCATGTTTGTATCATTATGTGAGGTGTGCTAGAGGGTTAAGTTGGATCACCAAAAACCAGCATAGATGCTGAACCTACTACCAATTCTAGAATGGAAGTGGGAACACATCTCTATGGATTTTATTATTGGATTGCTAGCTAGTTCCAACAAGTGTGACTCAATATGGTTGATAGTTGACAAACTCATGAAGTTAGCGCACTTCCTACCGGTAAGAACTAGGTACTTTATAGATAAATTGGCACAAATCTACATAAAGGAGATCATCAGATTGCATGGTACGCTTGTATCTATAGTATATGACAAAGGACCCCAGCTTACCTCACGGTTCTGGAGAAGTCTGCAAAATGCTATGGGAACAAGGCTAGGATTTTAGCACGACCTTCCATCCACAGACAGATGGATAATCCAAGAGAACCATTCAAACAATTGAAGATATTCTTCAAATGTGTGTGCTGGATTTTGGAGGTTCTTAGTAGCAACATCTACTGTTGGTGGAATTTGCCTACAACAACAGCTACCATTCGAGCATAGGAATGGCTTTCGTACAAGACTTTGTATGGAAGGAATTGCATATCTCCTATATATTGGGAAGAAGTCAGAGAACGTACATTAGTTGGACTCAAAATTTTAGAAGCCACCAACAGGGTGGTTCCCATAATTAGGGAAAGACTAAGGACCACAGTCAGCAAGTAGAAGAGTTATGTTGATGTCAGACGGAAACATATAGTGTTCCAGGAGGGGGACATGGTATTACTAAAAGTATCTCCTATGAAAAGGGTGGTTCGTTTTGGAAAAAAGGGTAAATTGGCTCCTAGGTACATAAGACCTTATGAAATAGTACAAAAATTGAGTGATGTCACCTACAAGCTAGATTTACCTTCTTCCATGGAGAGGATTCATCCCGTTTTTCGTGTGTCTATGTTGAGGAAGCATGTGTCGAATCCTAGCAAAGTACTCAAAGAGCCAGAGTTTGAGATTGAAAAGAATCTCACGTATGTCGAGCAACCTATTAGGATTCTGGACACACAGATCAAGAAACTATGGAACAAGTAGATACCTATAGTTAAAGTACTGTGGAATCACCATAATATTGAGGAATGCACCTAGCAAACCAAGGAATCCATGATTCAGCAATACCCCCACCTGTTTCACCACTGACAGTTAGAATAAGAAGTACTTCCCCTACATGTAATGTAAACGATGTAAATACGTTATGTTATGAATACGAGATGACGTTATGTTCTATGTTATGTGTGATATATGCTCCATGACTATGTTTCATGTTATATGTATGTATTTTGAACATTCGGGGATGAATGTTCCTAAAGGGGGAAAGTATGTAACGCCCGACACATTTTTTACATTGAATTTTGAATTTTCGATCAAAATATTCATGGAATATTTAGAAATAAGGCCGAAATTATGATTAGGGACTAAAATGTAAAGTTATAAAAGTTAAAGAATAAAGATGTAAAACGTAAGGACTAGAATGAACAAATGAAAAAGTTGAGGGACTAAAGTGAAGTTTGGCTAAGGCTAACCTGAAAAGCCATGAGTCGCTGCCAAACACAAAGGTTTGGCCGTCGAACCCAGTGTGCCACCTTTAATATAATAACAAAGGGAGCCAAACTAGGGAGGACTTTTGGCAAATTCCTCCCCATTTTCTCTCTTGTTCACAAAAAACTTTAAGTCTCAAAAACCTAAACAAAGGATCAAGAAGCTTTAACAAGAATTGAACTAGAAAGAGGATCAAAGTGAGAAAGAAAAGCAAAAAGGGAAAGCAAAAGAAGGAGAGGTGGAAGAAGCTTGATCTGAAGTTCACGGTTGATCAAGGCTTTAAATCTAGGTTAGTAACAAGTTAATTGATTTAAAATGATAAAGAAACGATAGGAATGAAACATGCAAGAGGAAACTAGGTTTAAGTGAAACGTTTTGAAGAAAATGTCAAAGTGACCAAATGATGGACTAATGATCAATGTAACATGTTAGGATGTGTTAAATGATGTTAGAATACATGCTAGAATGAAATGCATGTTAAAGGAAATAAAGAAAACAAATGTTAGGTTATGGTGAAAGTTGAAATAAAGAAAACAAATGTTAGGTTATGGTGAAAGTTGATGACAATGCATGAAATTGAGGAAAATGATAAATGCATGTGTTCAAAATGAGGTTAGCTGAGTTCCAATAATTTTATTAAATGTTTAGAAATGTTTTGAGTGATAATTGGTAGATTTTACGCATGTTAAAAGTGTTGGAACCCAGTTTTGGCCACTGCTAAAACCTAAGTTCGGTGGCCTAAAGGAGGTAGGCAGTTGAAATTGGGGAACAACTCAAGGAAAGAGAGGAAGTCCAGCTTCAGCTGCTGAAGGTTGGACTTTCGACTACCGAACCTTATGGCAAGAGGAACTTGTGGCAGTCGAACCTGCTACCGCAAGTAAGACTTTTGTCTCTGTAAGGGTGACTTTCGGCCACCGAACTTGCCACTGAAAGTCCGTTGAAAGATCCTTTAGTATGTCACTCGGATGTAACATGTTGAGACCTTAGGATTTTCTTGGGATCCATATATTATGTTATGTATATAGAAGTCCATAACTGGCCAGAAGGAGCTGCTATGGCGCATATGAGTACGTGAGGGAAGTTGCTAGCCCATAAGGTATTCGAATGGTTCTAAAAAAATGGCTTGCCAATTAGAACTGACCTAGGGATTTCTGGTGACAATATTACCTTATGTGAAATGTTTGAAGGTGATGCATTACACGATCACAAAAATAAATGTTTTATGAATGTTTTTTTATATCTTCTCACTAGGCTATTCAAATAGCTTACCCCTTTTATATCCCTTGCCCATCCCCTCTCCCCATTCCGTTTTTCACAGGTTATGCAGGAAGAATGAAATTGACAGGATAGAGTGTACATGTCCCGATGGTGATGATATTGTTTGCTCCTAGGATATTTAAATGTCAAAGATTATGTTTTATAATCTCATGTGTCACATGTTAATGTTTATGTTAAGGTTTTGGGACTTATGTTTATGTTCACCATGTTTATGTGTACATGTATAATGTAAGACACCTGTACTAGGAATTTAAGTATTCCTTACGTTAATGTTATACCAAAATTCTTTCTTATGCATAAGATTACATGTTAAATGTCTGTTTATGTAAATGTTATGTTATTGTTAATGTTTACAGCTTGTTAAGGTTTTGGTCACCTTCGGGTGGTTGGGATTCTAACGCCAATGGTAGTACAGAAAGACGAGTTGTTACATTCCTATTCTAACCCTCAGAGGTGGGACAGGTTGGGGTACTACTGAACCATGGATTCTCTAGTTATCCAGGTACATTCTTCGACATTATAGTGGTTCCGCAGTACTTTAACCATAATATCTCCTTGTTTCATAGTCTCTTGATCTGCATGTTAAGAATCCTCACAAGTTTCTCTACATATGTGAGATTTTCTAAAATCTCGAATGTTGGTCCTTTGGGAACCTTGCTTGGATCTAACACATGCTTCCTCAACATCGATATGTGGAACACAGGATGAATCCTTTCCCTTGAAGCAGGTAAATAAAGTTTATAGGTAACACCATTGATCTTTTGTACTATGACCCATATGGAGCCACATCTATTAGAGCTTATGATAGAGATCAAGAGACATCCGACACTCAGGAGTCATATAAAGCCAATGTCAATGATTTGTTACAAGGTATCGGGGGTCTTATGACACGATCATGGACTAAGCGAATGGAAGAGGCATTGCAAGGTTTGATTATGTAACTTCAAGAGCAAGAGATGATCCAACATAACTTTAACACAAGTCCTAAGCCCAAGAATATCAAATATCAAAGTGGGGATGAATTGGAAGACATCAGCGTTGGAACGACGACATTCAAGAAAGGAATAACGCTAATCATCAAAGTAGGTCGGCCATGAAGGCCGCTATCATTTATTTGAAGGCCACCATCCTTTACTTTTAGGCTGCCATCCTTCATTTTTTTAGGCTGCCAGCCTTGAATTTGAAGGCCGCCAACCTTCATGCCAGCTTTTAATTATTTACGTGTATTTTTATTTCTTATATTTTCAAATCCAGTCGTATGTGTATTTATGCCGCCAGCTTATATAGTAGAACGAGTTAGGATGTCCATAAATACCTTGTTTGACAACTAAACGAAGGTAAGTCATTTTTTATGATATTTCAATTGAGAGATTTCTCTCTTTCCTTTGGTTCTTGCTAATAAAACTCTCCTAGATTTCTTCATCTAACTTTTGGAGGAATCAACCTTGATAATTTTAGTTCTAATTAATAGGTTCTATTAGGGTCAGGTTACGTATATTTTCGTGATTCAATTTCGATTCTAGGGCTTAGAACCTTCTTTGATCATTGGGTCTTAGATCAATATCTAGGGTTCACGTCATTTGGAATCAGAGCACGTGGTTGTTCATTGAATCAGGTAAATATTTTGTTTATCATTTTGTTTTTCGTGTTTCATCTTCTCTACCATTGTCGTTTCAATTGCATTGATTAGTTGTTAGCAAAAGAATTCTGATTCTTCCAACTATACGGTTCAATCGGTAAATAGAACTTCAATTGCTATAGATTTTGTTCGAAGAGTTTAATTCTTCGAATTGCAAATTTTAGGCTTGAGATCTGTGAAACTTTTGTTAGCATTCAGGAAAAAGAGAGAAGAGAAGAAAATTCGCATAACAAAAAAAAAGGGGAAGAAAAGAGATCATACAAAAAAAAGAAAAGGAAATCGAATCAAAAACGAAAAGAAAAGAAAAGAAAAAGAAGGGATCACAAATTCAATTAAAAAAAAGAAAAAAAATCGATTAAGTTTCACTGACAAGAGTTTGTGGGAAAAAAACCAATTGAGTCTCGTTGAAATTTTGTCTTTATTTGAATTAATTGTGGAGTTCATTGTTTTTGTGTTGTTTGGTCAATCGTTGAGTTCGTTGATTTCATTTGTTTTTTTTTATTAATCATCGAGTTCATTATTTTCATTTTGCTTGATTAATCGTTGAGTTCATCGTTTTCGTCTTGTTTGAATTATTTATTTGAGTTTGTTATTTTTTGTTACGTTCGTTCATCATTTGTTCAGAGTCCTTTGCTTTGTGGACTTTTACTGTCGCTAAAATTCTTAGTCGTTACGTTGGTTTCTCTTAGTAGTTTACTTGAAGTAAATTTCTCTAAGTTAGTTTTAAAATAAGAACTTAAAAAGCAAAGTAGAGTGGTGCGATTATTATTGATGAAAAAAAAAATTTGTATGAAACACGAGGGAAATTTTTTTCATCTGTGAGTGAAAACACGTGAGGGAGTGACTTATGAGGCCATTATTTTATTTTGTTAGTACTAACATTCTCTGTTGCGGGAACATGTCTGATCAAAGTTTATTTAACAATAAATTAATGGTTGATGCGATAGTGAGTGAAATGAGAAAGACGATAAGGGTTGTGTTAGAACCGGTCAATTAAAGACTAGGTTAGATGGAGCAAAATAGGGAGCCCATAGCTAGTACTTTAGTGAGTCGCAGATTTGAGAGGCACCCAAGGAGGGGAATGACGTTGAAGAAGGAAGATAACATACCTCCATTGGAAGATTACAGAGTTATGGATATGGAGAGTATTGAAAAAGGGGAATTTCTTGTTACTAAACGGATACATAATACTCAACCTAAGAGTGAGGGGATGAAATATAATGGGTGCACATTTTTCAAACTAGATGCCATGTGAATAACAAGGTATGTAGTTTGATTATAGATAGTGGGAGTTGTACTAATTTTGTTAACACGTTATTGGTTGAAAAATTGAGCCTGAAAACTGAAAAGCATAGTCAGCCATATAAATTGCAGTGGTTGAGAGATTGTGGGAAGGTTAAGGTGACTAAAAGGGTACTGATTTCTTTCTCTATATGGAAATAACAGGATGAGGTATTATGTGATGTGGTATCTATGCAGACTTGCCACATATTGCTGGGACAACCCTGGCAGTTTGACAGGAAAGTTATCCATGATGGATATCATAACCGTTATTCCTTTATTCTAAACAGAAGACAGGTGATTTTGACACCTCTCACTCCTTGTGAGGCTAGGGAGGAGGATCAGTTGAAAATTGCAAGAGAGTTCAGAGAGGGAGAGAAACACCAGAGTGAAAAAGAAAAGAATAATGAGATTGTGATAGAGAGTAAAAATACACTTGTAGACCATGAGAGGAAAGAATTGGAGGTTTATAAGATTGTGTCAAAGCGTGGTAAAAGTACACTTGTGAGCATGAGAGAATAGAATTGGAAGGAAACACGAGTGCAATTAGTGAGGCAAGTGAGATTAAAAGAGCCTTGCGGGCCAAACAACATTTACCTGTACTGATGTACAAGAATATTTATTTTTTCACTGACCATCTTAACTCTTCTTTGCCTACAGTTGTCATTTTTTTTTGCAGGGATTTACTGATTTATTTTGTCACGTACGCTTATTAGGGTCTAGAAAATTAGATGTCTAATTAGGTTATAATTAATAATTTAAATGCGTGTGAAATGTGTTAGAGTGTAAGTCTAAGTGAAACACTACAAGTGCATAAAGTGACAAAAAAAAGATCATAAAAAATAAAATAAAAATAAATAAATAGAAAATAAAAAAAGAAATTGAAAACTAGACGGCAATAACAAAAGAAAAAAAATAAAAAAAGGAGGTGGCCGTTTGGGCCACCAGTAAAAAAAAAAAAAAGAAAATTTGAAGAGAGATAGCCAATTAAAATAAAAAAATGGAAAGTGGCACCGCTTCTGTCCCAACAAAAGGGACAGGAGGTAACCAAAAAGAAAAGAGAAAGAAGGAGAGGAGCAGAGAAAGAGACGAGTGAACGAGAGAAGAAGAAGAAAGAAAAAGAAGAAAGAAAAAAAAGAAGAAAAAGGAAGAAGGGAAAAAAAGAAGGAAAAGGAAAATAGTTGGAGAAGGAAAAAAATTTCTACAGGTTAGTAATTTAATTTGATCGAAATTTAAATTTGACAAAATGCGTATTTTAGTGACTTTAAATTTAATATTAAACCTATTATTATTAAAGTTCAAAATATAAAAATTTACGATTTATGTGTTTGAACTAATTATTTAGTGAGTTGTTATTTTTTATAATTTTAAAGTAGAAATTTAAAGTTGAAGTTGGGATGTATTTAGGATACATTTTCTTATTGAAATACTTTGAATATAAATTAATTAGAAGGGCCGAAATTTTAGGATATGTGATTGGAAGTTTGAGAATTTTATTTTAATTATTGATAAATTTTGTGTAATTGGGGAATGGGTTGGATAGTAGAGTTGAAGCTTAAATAAGCATAATTTTATGCAAGAAATATATCTAAATTAAAGAGATAAAAGACAAACATAGGGAGAGATCGACTAAATGTTAGTGAACATAAAAACTCGAGAATTATTTTATATAATAGTTGTATTGTGTTCATATTTTGAAGGATTAATTGATGTCCAAAAATTATGATAATATACTAATATAAATATGTGAATATTGGCTACAATTATTCAAAATACTATTTTACTAAATTCTATCGTTTAAGTTGTGAAAATATTGTGAGATAGATGAATGTCTAAAATTGTTGAAATACAGGATTTCAGCATAGTACAGTCAGTTTTAATTTTTATTTGAAAATACTAATGACCAGATAAAATTATAAAATTTTATGTGAAACTTATATAGGATGTTGGCTACAATTTTGATGTTTTACACTTTGTCAAAAACTAAATCAAAACGGGTCAGAAAAATTAAACAATGAGATATGACATTGAAATTTACAGGTTAGGCCTACATAAAGAACTAGAAATATAAGTAGTGTGTTTGGTACCCAAATGGACTCTAAATAACCTTAAATTTTGTGTGCAACTTTAATTATATGTTAAATTAATGTGTATGAAAAATGAGAATAAACTGTGTGGATTTGAGTTATGAATTAATTTAGGAAAGACAGGAAGATATTAAGAAGTAGGTTAGGCAAATAAAAGATAAAGAAAATATTTAAATAATTTTAGATGGTAACTAAATTTGGTAGACAGCTTCTACAATGTGTTAAGAAAATTCAGTAAAAATGTCAGACCAAAATGAATTAAATTTGATGGTTAAATGGACTAAAATAGCAAACTGTTAGCAATGGAAGTACCTTACCGAACAGTAGACTTTAGTTAAGTAAAAAGTGACCTTAATGAGCTTGAAATTAGCTAAAATTTAAATAAAATCTTGAGTGTTAAATTGTTAGAAAGTGTACAAAGAGCAATTGGAGTTCAGTAAGATATTGAAACAAGACAATAAATATAGACAGTTTATAAGAATCTATATGAGAAAAGCATGGGAAATAAGTTAGAATGTAGAGTTAATGAATTTTATATTATATAATTTGTTAACCATACTTATTGATACTTTTGAATGAAAAATGACTATGGATGTTTGATATGAGAAATTATAAATCAGGGCGAAAACACTTCTGCGAACCGAGGTAGGGTTTATAAGGGAAAACTGAAAATAGGTAAGTTACGGATCATTGTGTGGCCATGTGCACAATGATAGTGTGTGAAATGTCTGACTGCATGATTAATTAAATTGCTATTGTTGAGACATGGTAAGCAATTGATTCGTAGTTTGGGGGCCACCAGATGTATTTTTCCACAAAAGTGTATTTTATGCAGGGACATGCGTGAATGGTGAATGGTATTTGATGTTGAACTTTTGTGTGCTTTGTTTGTGATTGTGAAATGTGGTTGAAATGTTGATTGATGAATCTTATGTGATTGAAGTGATTCTATAGAAATGTGGATAAAATACATATTAAGAACATTTATTGATCATAATAAGCACCACAGTAAGATAAGGCATATGCACATGACATATTGAGACATGATATATGGCAGTGCATATGTGTGAACCCCTCCCCGAAGAATGCATTTTGCAATGGATGCAATGCAATATAATAGGGACGAATGCACGTGGATGTGTGTGAGTCGCCGCCTTGTTTAATTATTTTAGGGTAAACTAGAAAAAACCCTATGTGACTCATTTTTAATTAATTAACCTAATTTTTAGATTAATTAGCCCAATAGATTAAAGAATAATCTTCGAACCCGAGGTGGATTCTGAGACCATGTCATGCAGATTAACTAACCATTTTAAATGTAGCTGAAATGCAGGAAAAATGCTTTGATGATTTTGATGCTTTTAGCAATTTGGATTATTTTGAAAATTGTGAAAATGGTGACTTGTTATTTGAGGTTTATTCCCAAATATGCCTACGTACCCTTTATTTGAACAAGGGATGAAAGTCAACATAGTTTGAAATTGCCTTTTTAAAAGGGCTTTGATTTTGGGTACTTAGTACCAAAATTATTTTTTGGGCACTTGGTGCCTAAATGGGTTTTTTGGGCACTTGGTGCCTAAATTGTGATTTTTGGGCACTTGATGCCTAAATTGTGATTTTTTGGGCCTTTAGGGCCAAATTGGGTTTTCGGCCTTTAGGGCAAAATTGAGTTTTTGGGCCTTTAGGGCCAAATTGAGTTTTTAAGCCTTTAGGGCCAAATTGATTTTTTGGGCCTTTAGGGCCAAATTGGTTTTTTGGGCCTTTAGGGCAAAATTTGATTTTATTGGGCCTTTTAGGCCAGATCTATTCGAACTAGGTGTGATATGCCTTAGTTATGGATTAACTACACTTTTTAGCCCATGAGTTCGGATCTAGCTTGAATACATCGATTATTGATTAACCGGTCATTATAGCTTTAGATTTGTTTAATTAAAGCTTACTGAGATGGATGCATTTATGCAATGATAAGTTTTAAAATTGGAGTAGAAGAGAAGTATGCATATGATACTTTAATAAAAATGAGCAGAATTTTAGGGCGTACCTGATTCAGACGTTTTTAACTTCGGAGCTTCAATTTGTCAGATCTCCAATAATTTAATATTAATTAGGTGATCACAACTCAAAATAATTAATGCAAAATTAATGAATGCAAAAGGAAAGCAATAAAAGAATCGCAAGGAGCGAGGAAGGGAGAGTGATCGCTCGTCAATACAAGCAGTTCGTAATAATTAAGAATTGCTTAAAGCAAGGAGGGAGGAGAGAAAGCTCGTCAACACAAGCGGTACCGAAAATGGAGCCGGAGGCTGAATTTATAGGCAAAAAATCGGTTTACAGGCGGAATCGGTTTTCCGGCGGTCGGGAGCGCCTTTCAAGCGCTTGGGCGCCGTCCTGGCGCTTGGGCGTCGGGCCTTGGGCGCCTGGGCACCGCCCCTTGGGCGCCTGGCGCCCAGGAGCACCGGTTTCGGCGCCCTGGGAGCTGGTTTCGCCGGTTTTTCCATTTTTTCGTCTTTTTTGGGAGTTTCGGACTTCCAAAAATTATTATGAGGACACCTTTGGGTCTCTTGCGATATTCCAGATATTTCTAATACCATTTTGGCATAGTTCCGGGACATTTTTTGAAAGGCCTCCGGTCCGGCTGGACTGTTTGCAGTCCGAAAAAACAAGCTTTCCGAGCCTCAAAATTCGAGTATTCACAGTTGCCCCGACTGCAACCATAAAAATGATTTATGAGAGCCAGTGGTTGTCTGAATCACGAATTTTGAGTTCGAGGGTTTGGACCCGCTTTTTGGGTCATTTTCTAAACTGATTTAATCAGTAAAACAGAGCAATGCACGTATGGATGCCAGATTTTTTTTGGGGTACTTAGTACCAAAATTGGGAATTTCTAGGTCTTTGGGGCCAAATTGATTTATTTTGGGCCTTTGAGGCCAAATTAATTTTTTCGATCCTGTAAGGCCAAATTAATTTTTTCCGGGCCTTTGGGGCCAAATTGATTTTTTCGGGCCTTTGAGGCCTAATTGACTTTTTTTGGCCCTTGGGGCCAAATTGATTTTTCGGGCTCTTGGGACCAAATTGATTTTTTGGGCTTTTATGGCCAAATTGATTTTTTAGAGCCTTCGAGGCTAAATTGATTTTTTCGGGCCCTTGTGACCAAATTGATTTTTTCAGGCCTTTGAGGTCTAATTGATTTTTCAGGCCCTTGGGGCCAAATTGATTTTTTTGGGCCTTTGGGGCCTAATTGATTTTTTCGGGCCCTTGGGGCCAAATTGATTTTTCGGGCTCTTGGAGCCAAATTGATTTTTTTGGGCCTTTGAGACCAAGTTGATTTTTTTGGACCTTTGAGGCCTAATTGATGTTTTTGAGCCCTTGGGGCAAAATTGAGTTTTTTTGCCTATGAGGCCTAATTGATTTTTTCGGGCCCTTAGGGCCAAATTGATTTTTTTGGACTCTTAGGGCCTAATTGATTTTTTCAGGCCCTTGAGGCCAAATTGATTTTTTTTTTTGCCTTTAGGGCCAAATTGATTTTTTTGTGCCCTAGGGGCCAAATTGATTTTTCGGACCTTTGCGGCCTAATTGCTTTTTCTTGGGCCTTTGAGGCCAAATTGATTTTTTGGAACCTTTGAGGCCAAATTGATTTTTTCGGATTTTTGGGGCCAAATTGATTTTTCAGGCCCTTGGGGCCAAATTGATTTTTTTGGACCTTTGAGGCCAAGTTGATTTTTTTAGGCCTTTGAGGCCAAATTGATTTTTTGGGCCCTTGGGGCCAAATTGATTTTTTCGGGCCTTTGAGGCCTAATTGATTTTTTCGGGTCCTTGGGGCAAATTGATTTTTTCTGGGCCCTTGGGGCCAAATTGATTTTTCGAGCCCTTGGGCCAAATTGATTTTTTTGAGCCTTTGAGGCCTAATTGATTTTTTCGGGCCTTTGAGGCCAAATTGATTTTTTCGGGCCTTTGAGGCCTAATTGATATTTTCGGAGCCCTTGGGGCCTAATTGATTTTTTCGGGCCCTTAGGGCCAAATTGAATTTTTTTTTCTGCCCTTGGGGCCAAATTGATTTTTTTGGGCCCTTGGGGCCAAATTGATTTTTCAGGCCTTTGTGGCCTAATTGATTTTTCTTGGACCTTTGAAGCCAAATTTATTTTTTGGAGCTTTTGAGGCCAAATTGATTTTTTCGGGCCCTTGGAGCCAAATTGATTTTTCAGGCCCTTGGGGCAAAATTAATTTTTTTGGGCCTTTCAGGCCAAGTTGATTTTTTTGGGCCTTCGAGGCCTAATTGATATTTTGGGCCCTTGGGGCAAAAATGATTTTTTCGGGCCTTTGAGGCATTATTGATTTTTTCGGGCCCTTGAGGCCAAATTGATTTTTTTTTAGCCCTTAGGGCCTAATTGATTTTTTCGGGCCCTTGGGGCCAAATTGTTTTTTCGGGCCCTTGGGGCCAAATTGATATTTTTGGGCCTTTGAGGCCAAGTTGATTTTTTTGGGCCTTTGAGGCCTAATTGATTTTTTTGGGCTATTGGGGCCAAATTGATTTTTTCGGGACTTTGAGGCCTAATTGATTTTTTCAGGCCCTTGGGGTCAAATTGATTTTTTTCGGGCCCTTGGGGCCTAATTGATTTTTTCGTGCCCTTAGGGCCAAATTGATTTTTTTTTTCTGCCCTTGGGGCCAAATTGATTTTTTTTGCCCTTGGAGCCAAATTGATTTTTTGGGCCTTTGCGGCCTAATTGATTTTTCTTGAGCCTTTGAGGCCAAATTGATTTTTTGGACCCTTGGGGGCCAAATTGATTTTTTTGGGCCTTTGAGGCAAAGTTGATTTTTTGGGCCTTTGAGGCCTAATTAATTTTTTTGGGCCCATAGGGCCAAATTGATTTTTTCGGGCCTTTGAGGCCTAATTGATTTTTTTGGGCCCTTGGGGCCAAATTGATTTATTTGGGGCCCTTGGGGCCTAATTGATTTTTTCGGGCCCTTGGGGCCAAATTGACTTTTTTGGGCTCTTAGGGCCAAATTGATTTTTTTGGACACTTAGGGCCAAATTGATTTTTCGAGCCTTTGCGGCCTAATTGATTTTTCTTGGGCCTTTGAGGCCAAATTGATTTTTTGGGCCCTTGGGGGCCAAATTGATTTTTTCAGGCCCTTGGGGCCAAATTTTATTTTATTTTTTTTCCATTTCTTTTTCTTATTCAAAATGAATCCCCTTTCTTTTTTTAGCCACAGTATGCATAGTTGGACTAAAAGTCTCTTCAAAGTAGAAAATATCAATTCTGGGGAGGTATGGTCTGTCTCCAATGGTTACCCTTAGGAGAGTGGTTATTGACTGGGACTTTTTACAGGCTTACATCAGACCTTGGGACCCGGAGGCCCACATTTTTCAGTTCGGGGTCATGATGGAGGAAATGTGCCCCCCTCTTTGGGGATGTTCTACACAATTATAGGGTGCCCCCAATGCCCCTTTGGTCAGGCATGAGGTCAAAATTGAGTATGTTTGGTCGTTTGAAAGCGTATTTCAATTTAGCAAGGCGTAAGCTAGGACTATAATTATTGATGATCAAAAGGCAATTATGCTGCCGTTAATTGATGAATTCTCGAAGGCTCAATCAGATGACCCAAATCGGATGAGGCTGAGGATGCAAGCCTTTGTTTTCTATTTGCTTGCTGGTTTACTCAACAAGGACCAAGGCTTTGGGGAGTTGCAATTCTGCCCTGATGATTAGGTGAATGGAAGGGAATGAGCTGCATTCGCAGTATTGTTCTTACTGAGACCGTTTGGAGTCTGGATCAAGCGACTTTAGGCCATGAGAATTGGACAATTTTTCCTTCGTTGTTTTTTCTTTTTTTCTTTCTTTTTTCTTTCTTTTTTCCTTTTTTTTTCTTTTTTTTTCTTTTTTTTCTTCTTTTTTTTCTCTCTTTTTTTTGTCACCTCACCTTAGAAAAGATTAGGAGGAACGCACTGCTGAGTGAGTTGGAGGGGTGGACTGACACAGGTGAGGAGATTATTTTAACTCTTTGGGAGACAGGTGAGACTTCGGGACCTAAAGAGGACACGGATGATATTGCTTTATGCAGACACAGAGAGACTTCGTTTTAGACTAGACTCTAGAAGGGATACGGATGATGTTGCTTTATGCAAACACAGAGAGACTTAGTTTTAGACTAGACTCTAGAAAGGATACGGACGATGTTGCTTTATGCAGACATAGAGACTTAGTTTTAGACTAGACTTTAGAGATTTTTCAGACTTTGGTCTTTTTTGTAGTTGATGGAATTTTGACTCTTTTGGGTCATTGGATTGATGGTTTTTTTTTGTTTTGAAGAATAAACTCATGGATGATGACTTTGGATGATTTATCTTTCCAAACATCTCTTACTTTATCTTTTTTTTTTCTTTTTGCTCTAATTTTTGCCTAAGCCGCCCTTTCGGGTTTTCGACTTAGCGAGATTTTGCTCTAACTTTTGCCTAGACCGCCCTTTCGGGTTTTTAGCCTAGTGAGCTACCCATTTTTACCTAAGCCGCCCTTTGCGGGTTTTCAGCTTAGCGGGCCCCGAATTTTGCCTAAGCCGCCCTTTGCAGGTTTTCGACTTAGCGGGTTTTTTGTCATTTACTCTTTTTTCATTCATTTTTTTTATTGGCAAAGAAGATATGAATCGTGAAATGATTTTTTTTATTAATGCTTAGACTGGGCCCAACAAGGGCTGCCTACATATCTCTTTTTTCCAAAGAGAATCAGGTCTGATGTAGTTCGTACATATATTATGCAAATTACACAAAGTATCTCTTTAACTGATCTGTTACATGGGTTAGTGAATTCTAAACCATCTAAATCAGTCAAGATGACAGCTCCGCCGGATAGTATCTTCTTCAAGATGTAGGGTCCAGCCCAATGAGGACGGAATTTCCCACGAGGATCTATAATTGGCTGTCTGATCTCTTTCAGGACTAAGCAGCCTTCTTCCAATTTTTGGTCTTTGACCCTTTTATTGAAATGTCTTGCCATTCTTCTCTGGTAAGTTTGAGTCTGATGGATTGCTTGCAATATCTTTTCGTCCATACCCAAGAGTTGCAGACGATAATTCCTAGCCCAATATGCTTCGCTGATTTGACTTTCCTGAATGATCATTGCCGACCGAACTTTCAGCTCAATAGGCAGTACAACTTCCATGCCATACACCAAAGAATAAGGAGTTGCTGTGACGCCCCTTGCCGGTTCCCGAGTTAACCGCCGGTTAACTCGTTCCCCGGTTCGATTAGCCACTTTGACGGTCTCAAATCACCTGTTAAATTAACCTGAACTACACGTACATATGGCCAAAATTTGCATTAATTTGAAACTTTTCCTCAAATCAATAAAAGCAACACTGTAAGAAAATACACTTTCATTTATATCAATTCATTACAAAACAATTTCATAATTCAGTCACAACTGATTGAAATACATCCACTTCAATCGGAGAG
>CAOGCB011006888.1:0-11006 GCA_948266635.1 Cnidoscolus chayamansa | reverse complement strand
ATATATACATAAATATACTTGTGTAAAAAGGGAGAACTAACCTTTTTGGAACTCTTCTTCACTTTGCCTTCTGTTCTGCTTCTTCCTCTTCTTCTCTTTTCCTTCTCTCTTTCCCTTCTCCCCCGTCTGCTGTCTTCGTCTCTATTTGTTACCAAATGCTTCATTTGGTCATTGAGGATAAGTTTTTTACTTATCCTCAAATTTTTAAATTTTGACTTTTTTTTTTTACCTATTTACCTTTTTACCTTTTTCTCTTAACTTCTCATTTCTTTTCTCTTCTATTTCCATTTCCTTTCTTATTTCTCTTATTTACTTTTATTTCATTTTGCTCTTCCTAATACATATTTTCATATTGTTTAATCATTTCCCGCTAATTTCATTAGTTTAGGTGCCTAATCTACTAGGCCCTATTTCAGCTCGTGACAACATTGACATCCATAGTGAAAGTGTTATGAAACCACCAAAATATAAAGGAATGTACCTAGAAACCGATGAATCTATGATTCGATAATAACCCCCACTTGTTTTACAACTGAAAGTTGGAATGTAAAATGACACCCCTTAATGTAATGTAAGATATGTAAAGAAATGATGTTATGTCATGTACAAAGAAAATGTTCATGTTATGTGTAATAGTTATGTACTATATATGAAATATATGTGAGATGATTTAGGGACATATGTTCTCAAAGGAGGGAAGAATGTAACACTCTACACTTCTCCAATATCAAAATCTGAATTCTCAAATAGAAAATTCGTGGAATATTCGAAAACTAGAACGAAAAAGTGATTAAGGGTTAAAATGTTGAAAGAAAATGTATTAAGGACTAAAATGTAAAAGATAAAAGTCCAAAAAAGATGAAAATGAAAAACTGAAGTTCATGATAAGGCTAAAAAAAGGAAATGGATGAACCTTCTCTAGTGAACATTTTGCCCATAAATCTTCCAAGTGAAAGACTAATTGATACAAAGCTTAAAAACGAGTAAGAGTGTGCAAATTCACCAAAGAGATCAAGGGAATCGCACAATTGAGAGTAGATCAAAGATCGAACCACTTGCACCAAAGAGAATCGATGAGACTTAGGAGATTCAAGCCCTCCCTCATTGATCACCTCTAAAAATTGGTTAGTTAGCATTTCCCTAGCTTATATTGGATGATGGGGTGAAAAATAAGACATGCATGTAGATTTGAGAAAGATGTGATGGATGTTGATATTTTTAGGTTAGAGTCCAATTCTTGATGAAATATGTAAATGCATGCTTGTTCTTAATGAAATGGACTGTAATGCATGTGTTTATGATTGGAAACACCAAATATGTTGAATCGGCAATATGTTTGGATGTTTTGAAAGAAAGTGTAGAAATTGTCACCATGGGTTGATGATAAATAAATGAGTAAATGTGATGTTAAATGTTATGCTGAATGTAAAATGTTGATGTTTTGAGGCAAAAAGATGATAGTAGAAGTTGAGAAATGTTTATAGATGTGAAAATGTAAGTTTAATAGGTTTAGTTAAATTGGAAATGCAGAGAAGCTTGTTTTGACCTTCTAGGAAAAATCCAGTTTCCAGTAGCAAGAATAGTAGTCCAGTTAACGGAATTAAGCTTTTGACCAAGCCATACAAGATGCTACTAAGGCATTTCATAGTTCGGTAAAGGATAAATATGAGTTATGCTGAAGGATGCTAGCAAGTCATCGTTTGATCTTAAGTTATTGTTTAGTAGTTGAGGGATACTATAAAGGATCATTCGGCTAGAATTATGATTCAGTAACTGAAGGACGTGATCATGACATTCCTCGATAAGTCAAGGGTTATGGCTAAGAACTGAGTGAGTTCAACCCATATCATTAGGCTCCGAACAATATGAACAAGGGATCCGAATAGTAACTTTTAAGTTTAAGTATGGATTGATGTTATGTATATAGGGAAGTATGGGATATGGCTTATGATATGAAAAATGGTACAAATAGCTTGTCTCTAATCCTAATTTCGTCAAAATATAGGATCAGACCTCGAGAATCAAAGGTAGCAATAAAAAGATGAAGATTCATTAAGACGCTATTTGTCTAAGTGAGTGGATGCCAAATTTCTATGACTTAATAATACAATAAATATTTATGGCATATACATGCATCATGATGTTCAGTTTCCTGCATTAGATTCACAATATATGATGCATTGCATAATGATATGTTCTATGATGATGCGGTGACTTATGGATAGACTTTAAAAAAATAAATGGATGATGAATTGACATAAATGATTATGATGTAATGGAAAAGGTAAGATAAGACCAAGATGGTCAAAAGGAGCTTCTTGGCATCATTATATGGTAAGACCAAAATGGCTAAAAGGAGCTTTTGGCACTATACTCAATGGTAACGAAGGCATGAGGATATGCTTTGGCAGCATGGGTCATTGCCCAAGGATATGTTTTGGCAGCTAGGTCATAACCTGAGGATATGCTTTGACAGTCCAGGTTTAACGTAAAGGAAGTCTTAAGGAGTTGCTTCAATAGTCGCGCAATGAATTTTATGGGGACATAATCACTTTATGTGTAAAGTTATATTGTAACAGTCTGGCTTACTGGCGTTAAAATCTCGATCACCTGAAGGTGGCTGAAATCCTAACAATCTGAAACATTGCATGACATTCCATTACGTTTCATTCCATTACATTTTCATTTCATTTACCTTTGACATTTACATTTAAACATATATTAACATTTAGCGGGTTATTGCTTATCGCGGAACAGGGTGGATTATATTAGAGAGTAGCTGAAAAACTCCTTGTATTGCTCGCATACATACCTTTGAAGGGCCACAACATGCAATTCCCCCTCTTTTTCTTCCCCGTTTAGGAGGTCCGCCTTTGCTTGGTTCCTCCTTTGTGAAGCCTTTCGAGCCGAAGGTTATCTTCAATCTTTTCGCCGGTCTG
This sequence comes from Cnidoscolus chayamansa, assembly GCA_948266635.1. NCBI lineage: Eukaryota > Viridiplantae > Streptophyta > Magnoliopsida > Malpighiales > Euphorbiaceae > Cnidoscolus > Cnidoscolus chayamansa. Next base: position 8,067 of record CAOGCB011006888.1, on the reverse strand, counting down.
GATGATATCTAAAAAAATATTATAGGTGTTCCCAATCATCAGGTTGAAATAAGGAGGCTTAAGAGTTTCAATGAAGAGGGAACACAACTCATGATCCATGACTAAGGGATGTACTTCTGTTGCTTTTTCTCGCCACCTTTGGGCGTATTCCTTGAAGCCTTCGTTTTCCTTTTATGTCAGATTCTGGAGGTCCCTTCGCGTTGGTGTTACATCACAATTGAACTTGTATTGCTTAATGAAGGCATCAGCTAGATCTTTCCATGACTTCACCTTCCCCTTGTCCAACTGAATGAACCATCTTAGGGCAGATCCTGTCAGCCCTTCATGGAAGAAATGAACCAATAGTTTTTTGTCACCTGCAATTGCGGACATCGTAGCCAAATGGATCCTTGGGTCGGTCGTGCCTGAATATTTTTCAAATTCTAGCACTCTGAACTTTCTTGGTATGATGATGTCAGGAGTGATCCTTAAGGATGATATATCCAGAGGCCCGTATAGATTGAGCCCTTCGACTGCTCGTAGTTGTTCTTCTAGCGCTATTAACTTTTCAGCTTTTACCTTATACTCCTCTTTATCTACTTATGGGGCTTTGTAATTAGGCAGGTGATTTGTTCAGCTGCTGCAGGAGGCATTAACAGAGCGTGAAGATTCGTCGCTTGCTCCATTGAGGTTGGAGGATATGTAAACATCCCTTTAGCGAGATAGGCCGGTAGGGCGGTGCCTTCATGCCCTTCTCCTGGATAGAAGAAAGGTTGCTGAATCGGCCTATTTGACTGCATAATTTGGAGAGTGTATGGGAACTGCGGAGCTTCTGGGACTGTGCTCGTCCCTGGGTTTTGTTCTCCTTGCTTTCCTAAGGTCTGCATCATTTTTACCAACTTGACAATCTGGCCTTTTAATTTCGACACCTACTCTTGCAGTTCTTGCATCTGCTCTTAGTTTTCCATCCTCTTTCTTCTTGTTTGAGCACACGTGTAGTGAATCATCTTATCGATTCCTGGGCCTGGGGCCGGGTTCTACTGCGTCTTTGCTATTTTCCTAGAGGTTTTAAAGTTAGCTTAGCTAATTCAACCATCCTCATTCTTTTTTTTAATTTTATCACGTTAGGGAAAGGAAGGAGTTTTAGAAAAAGGCAGGGTGAACAGTTAAGTGAAAGTTTTTTTTTCTGTCATGACATTAATCCAAGCAGAACTAGCAAACCGATATGAATTTTATTGATGTATTCAGACTTGTTACAGTAAGAAGCATTCTTAGGGCCATGGTTCTAGTAGGGCACTCTAGATTGCATGGCACTTCAGGAGGTAGCGATGTACGGGCTCATCGTATAGCATAGGATTCAACATTGCTAAGGCTAGCTCAGATCCTTACAGGAGATCCTCTTTTCTACTGGTGGCTAGGTATTCTAATCTTTTAACTTTATCTTATAGTTTCGAATGATGATTTTCACACAACACCCTAACATTTTTTTCATGGATATACTGTAAGCTTGCCTGCTCCAGCTGAGCCTGTGTCTAAGAACTCTTATCTCGGTACTCAAATAAGATTTTGCTAGCTCTGCCACCCATTTTCTTTTGCAGACGAGTTCTACCGACATTTGTTCTCGGTTGACGAGAGTTTGGATCAGTCTTTCATGAAGCAGTCTCTTCTTTTTGTCCCATAGTTTGGTCAAGTTGGCTCGTTTCTTTTCTTCTGCATCCCTTTACCTCTTCCGGGTTTCCTGTAGGTTCTCCCATAATTTTGAGTACTCTCCATGGTTTGTTGGACCTCTTTTTTCACAGACTCCATTTCCTTTTTAACTTCTGACTTCTGCCCATCCAGGGTCCATCTCAGTTCTTCTTTTTTCCTTTTCCAGCTTATCCGTCCTTTCACGAAAGGTTCAATTTTCTGTGATTAGTTGCTGAAGGAGTGTTTCTGGTTCAGTTGGAGGAAATTCTCTAGCGCCTTTATCCCAATCTTTACTGAGGAGAATGGCAGGGATCTCATCTCGACATCTTTTCTAGACTTGATATCTTTCAGTTGTTAGTGGTCCTTTCTTCTACTGAGAGGCTTCATGACATGCTCCCACGCGTTTCTGAATGCTGTGAGCTTGGATGAGGCTTGTGGATCATGATAGTGAAATTGCGCTTTTGGGAATGACTTAATCTCTAGCACAAATTGGTGCTGTCAAACTGCCTCATAACCATAGAAAGTGCAAAGCTCGTACACCCAGTGATCTCATCAGGTCATACAAGGGAAATCCCCTGTTTCAAATAGGAACTTCTAATCTAGCCTCTATAACTTCCGCTAGTAATTATTGTCTCTTTTATATCCCTAGATTAGTTCTGTCCCTTCTTATCTGCCTTTTTCGGGTATCCAGATGGGTATCATTCTCTTTAGAGGGGATTGATTGTTACTTCATATGAGCCCCTGGAATTCTTGGGGGAATACATGGCTCAGAGCCCAGAGGTAAAAAAGTTGTCTACAACATTTTAAGCTCCCTTCCCCTCTTTCCCTGCAGTAAGTTAAGGAGAGGAATGTTTCAACCAAGATAGTCGGAATTAGGTTTATCCTCTGGGCTTCTAGGTCACTGCAAAAATGTACCACTTCTCGGCTAATCCTGTCTATCGTGAAAGGGAATATGATGAGCCCATATAAGCTTATTGCCATGGCTCAGGATGTTGCCCCGAAATTCTGCTGGTTGTAATGTTCGAGGAAGACTCACTTGAGGTAGTTCAAGTTCAAGGCCTTTAAGTCACCCACTTGGATTTCCTCTACCTCAATTTCCTCGATAGTGGCTTGTATAAGGGTTGCCAGCCTCCTATGGGTGTCCCTACTGCTCATATGTAGGTATACATGGTGAGGATGTTTACTTGACATCTGGAGTAGGTCTTGGTATTCTTCTATTATAGGAGCGGAATCCATGTCATTAAAAGATAATACACAGTATGTTGGATTCTAGAAGGTTACCAGGGCTTACAATGCTAATTCCTGGACTCTCACCTTGAGTAATTGGGCAATTTTTGCATATTTACCTTCAAAGGCGACTTGGTATTCTTTTGGCAGTATGTTCGAACAATCGATCAACCCTTCTTGATATGTTTTCCCTTTCTTAATTCGGATGTGGTCTGATTGGGGCAATGCTTTCCAGTCGTAAGTGACATCCCCTCCTGTTGCTTGGCGGACTTCTTATCCCTAAGTGACACAATCCCCTTTATACCCCCTCACTGTTAATATGTAAGTAATTTACTAGTTGTTGACCCCATAAGGAGGAAACCTATTTTGATGATAACAAAACTTAGTGATACATGCTAATGACTTTGCAAGAATTTCATATCAAATAGAGAAAGCAAGTCATAAGAAAGAAGTAGAAAATGAGAGCATGCTATGAAGAACAAGGAAAGTCATGAAGATAAGATGAAGATATAAGAGTCTAGGCAAAAATATGTAAAAGAAGAGATCTTGCTTTGTCAATGATTTCTTATTTACAAATAGATTTTCAAATATAATTTTAAAGTAAAAAAAAACTTGAGGATTGAAAGCTGCTAAAATTAGATACCTAATTTTAGTTCAAGATTTAAAATTAGCTAACTAATTTTAGAATAAGTATTTTTCAGTTTTGACATTGACATAAAATTAGCAAACTACTTTTAAAATTAGCATGCTATGTTTTCAAAATTAGCTGACTACTTTCAGATTCAAAATATTTTTAGCAAGCTAATTTTGAGGAAGGCTAGACTGAGCAACTGACAACAGCTTGATTGTGCAGACTGCTGCACAGTTTGCTATAGTGTAATGGCTAGTTTTTTAGCCATTGGCTATTCTTTTGTTCTTAAAATTTCTAAGCCTAAACTTGGGTATAAAATCATGCATTTACTTTAATTTTAAGAGATGAAAGTGAAGAATTCTTGAGCAATAAAAAAGCATTTATTTTACAACTTACATAGCAAAAATTCTTGAGCTTCATTGGCAAATCCTCTCTCTTCTTAATAGCATTTACTTATAATTATTGAAAGAGAGTTATCATTTCTGAAAATTTTGAATTTGATATTGATTGTATTCAAGTGAGGAGAAATCACTTGAAAGAGATCATTAAGCACCTAAGCAAGCTTAAAAAAGTTTGACAAACATGTAAGAGGTTTTCTAAGCACCTGTGAAGCTTGGAAGAGTTGTAAAAGGTTTATCTCTTACCTGGTAAAAGAGATTGATAGTGGAGTGAAGATCTCAAGAGGAAACTCGAGAAGAGTGGATGTAGGCAGTTTTTCCGAACCACTATAAAATCCAGTGTTTGAATTTTTTCTTCCCTAATCTCTTGAGTTTGATTACATATGAATGTCTTTTGAGATTATTGAATGATAAATATTGGTGTTTATTTGATTACATTGAAAATTTATTAAAGTAGACATCAAAATTAGCAAACCTAAGCACCTAGCTAATTTAGCGTGAACAGTAGCGTGACAGTAACTTTTCACAGGCTAAAAATTAGCTAGCTAATTTTGTATTCTGCAAACTTAATATAATCAACCTCTTACATACTGGTCTGATTAGATAGTGTCCTAGAAGTATTTGGCCATAATTTTTCACAAGAGTTTAGAGCAAAAACTTGAAAAATTGATTAAATTGAAAAAGTGACCAATTCACCCGTTCTTGGTCATTTATATTTGGGACAATACTAGTGGTGCTTTAGATGATGTCATGACTTTAGATTGCTTTCCTAGATAGAGAGGATAGGATTTGGGATTTTAGTATGGAGGTTTTATAAAAGAATTTCTACACAAGGTTATGGGTCTTTTTGGGCCATCTGTCTCTATTGTTTACTATTTTCCCAAATCTGTCTGGAAGTCTCGATGAATTCTGATGGCTCTTGTTAGGCTCATCCCCCATCCCAATGTAGGGTAAAAGGCAAAGATCTATTTTGGAACTTCTAAAGATTCCTGGACAGTTGTTCCTAAGAATAGCAACACCCCGTCTTGTTGTCGCAATACTACCGAGAAAATGTTCCTCAAGTATCATGACTCATGACAAGACGAGTTCCAGTCAACATGAAAGCCTTGGCGAATGCTACTGGGAAAATGTCCCTTGGGCACCATTACGTGGTCATTCTTCTATGTCTTAAGGGACCATAGCTCGGGCGTAGAGCTTTTAAGGTGTGTGTGATAATATAGTGAACCTAGATTTCTAGAACCCCCTTTCGAGCCAGAACCATTCGGAGAAATGAACAAACAAAACAGACAAGATAAATTTATAATGATGCATATGGAGAACAGGGTGAGATAGAGAAAGAAGGGGGGGTCAAGAATTTTCAAAACCGTGTGTTTAGACCTTAAAAATGTTATATGTTGGTGTGATCCTGAACATGACTTTTGCTTCCACCTTAGAACCTCTAGGCCAACTTACCTTATCCTGGAGATGTAGCATGAGTTGACCCATCCCTAGTGAAGTCGCCAAGCTATCACAAAGGATCTATCTACCTCCGTGACACCATCCAGTAGCTGGACGGACAAAAAGGAGTCGCCACCCCAGTTTTGTGGGAAACTAGAGAAAATCGTTGTTTTCCCTTGGATGAGACGCTAGTGAGTATTGCAGAGATCTTAGGTTCGGAGTCCATTGTATGTGTGGGGAAGGTGTTAGGCACTTTTTCCCTGAAGGGTAGGCGTCTTCCCATTCATGCTTCTTTGATCAAAATAACAGTAACAACCTCTAATTCAATATGTCGATCCTCCCTAATTCGATTACGGGATCTTTTACTATCCCCATTTGTGAGGATGGACTTGGTTCAACAATGAATATTTCCTTCCTTAATGGGATATAAGGCTTTGTTCCATTCATTTTTTTTATTTAAAACCTTTGAAATTCATGTTTTAGGAAAAGGGTGAATCCATGTGAATACTCGAATTTTGAGGCTCAGAAACCATATTTTTCTGGACTGTAAACAGTCCGGCCGGACCGGAGACTTTTCGGAAAAGTTTCGGAAGTATACTAATATGGTACTCAAAACGTCTGGAACGTCGCGAGGAACCCAAAGGTACTCTCGGAATAATTTTTGGAGGTTCGGAACGCCCGAAAAAGCCTTCGAAATAAAAACCGCCCGAGCCGGCAGCTCTTTGGCAGGCGCAACCGCCGCCAACGGCGGTCACAACCGCCGGTCACCGCGGTCGCAACAGCGGGCCACCGCGGTCGCCACCGCGGTCGCCACCGCGGTTCACTACGGCTGCAATCGCACTTCGACCGCGGCTGCAACCGCAGGCCACGGCGGCTGCAACCGCCGGCCACGGCAGTTACAGCCGCCCTCCTGCCTTTTTTCGCCTATAAAAAGGCCCTTCCAGCTCCAGTTTTCAGATACCGGCTTGAGTTTTCAGCCTTCACTCTCCCTCCTTGCTCCTTGCGATTCTTCTATTGCTTTCCTGCATTAGTTTAGATTTTATTTTAAGTATTATTTTGATTGATTTGTGATCACTTAAAATAATTCTAATATAATTGGAGATCTGACAAGCTGAAGTTCCACAGTGGAAGACTTCTAAATCAGGTACACTTCATCTTAAACTCTATCTCTTTTAATTCAAGTATCTCATGCATACTTCTCGCATCCATCTCATTTTAATTAAACAGATCTAAGCTAAAATACTCGATTAATCAATAATCGAAGTATTTAGGCTAGATCCGAACCTATGGGCCACAGATGTCTAGTTGATCCATAACTATGGCATATCACCCTAGGTCAAATAAATCGGCTAATAAAAGTCCAATTAATCAATAATTGTGGCTTTCAAGCCTAAATCTCATTATTTTGGCAATAAATTGCCTACATTATATTTTACTCAACCAATTGACAAATCAATTGCCCTATTTTACTAAATTAGATCTGGCCTAAAAGGCCCAATGAGATCAGATCTGGCCTAAAAGGCCCAATAAAATCAATTCTGGCCTAAAAGGCTCAATAAAATCAGATTTGGCCTAAAAGGCCCAAAACTCCCAATTTGGCCAAAGGCCGAAAACTTCCAATTTGGCCCAAAGGCCCAAAATTACAATCAGGCCCTAAAGGCCCAAAATTCACCATTTGGCCCATAAGGCCCAAAATCACAATTTAGGCACCAAGTGCCCAAAAAACACAAATTAGGCACTAAGTGCCCAAAAAACCATTTTGGCAACAAAAAGCCCAAAAGCCCAATTTGGCCCATAAGGCCCAAAAAACCATTTTGGCAACAAAAGGCCCAAAAGCCCAATTTGGCCTATAAGGCCTAAAAGACCATTTTGGCAACAAAAAGCCCAAAACCAATTTGGCCCATAAGGCCCAAGAATCCAAGCGCTTTTAAAAAGGCAAGCACGAACTACATTGACTTTGATCCCTTATTCAATTAAAGGGTACGTAGGCATATTTGGGAATAAACCCCAAGTAACAAGTCACCATTTTTAAATCATTCACCACATTCATAAAATCATTCATAATCATTCAAGGCATTCTACCCTGCATTTCATCTACATTTAAACATTGGTTAGTTAATTGCATGACATGATCTCGGGATCCAACTCTGGTTCACAGACTAGCTTTAATCTATTTGGGCTAATTAATCTAATAATTAGGTTAATTAAGTTAAAATTGGAGTCACAGGGTTTTTCCTAGTTTACCCTAAAATAATTAAACCAGGTGGCGACTCACACACACATGCATTCATCCTAGTCATAGGCATTTAAATAATTCATTTATTTATTTCCTGTGCCTGCGGGGTGAGGGGTTCACAGTTTGGCGACTCCACAGGGGAATACAAATTTATGTAATCATTTTGCATAAATTGAGGACCACAATTGCATTTTAACTAACCCACCCATTGAGAGTATTATTTCAAATGTATTTGTTTTGCAGGGTATCTTTGTTAAGGTCAAGTGTCTTTTCTTTAAGGACACATTGACCCAGGAGTTGAAATCGAGAAAAAAAAATGAATAAATTTAAATTGGACATATGATGTGCATTTGGGAATCCTTTTCCCCATTTGATCATAAAAAAGAATTTCAAATGAATTTCTTCTCTCTCTGTACAAATTTCTGAGTCTGGATAGCAAGTAGCGCTGATCGGCAAGTCTCCTTGATTATGTC
>CAOGCB011006861.1:0-13870 GCA_948266635.1 Cnidoscolus chayamansa | reverse complement strand
GAGGAAGAAAAGAGCAAGAGGAAGAAAGAAAGAGAAGAGAAGAGAAGAGAGGAGGAAGAGAAGAGAGAAAGAGAGAAGACATACCTGTGAGCTGCTGTGTGAGAGAGGAAGGAGAGGATGAGAGGGCTGTCGGGTTGAGAGAGGAAGGAGAGGGCTGTCGGGTTGAGAGAGGAAGGAGAGGACTGTCGGGGGTGTTGAGGTTAGGGTTTTAAAAGAAAAAAAATTAAAAAAATTAAAAAAAAAATGAAAAACCACATGACTATGAGAGAGGCGACGCCTGGGTCGCCTCTCGCCCGGGCGCCTCTGCCTCAGAGGCGCCCGCCTGAGGCAAGGGCGCCCGACGGGGCCTGGGCGAGGCGAGGCAGGGGCGCCTCGCCTCGCCTGGGCGCCCCAGGCGCCTTTAACAACACTGTAGACTAGTCAAATTTAGTCATTTTTTTCAAGGAAAACAGACTGGAGTTTGAAGAAACAACCACTCCTTACCCTTTTCGAAGGGAAGATAATGTAGAGTTTGAAGGCATAAGTGATCACTTGTTATCATTTCTTTTCCAACTTGATTAAAATCCCAAACAGAATAATTGTCTCTCAATATTTTTTCTTCCCTATCCCTTTCCTGACCATTCAAACAAAGGGGATGGGGATACTGCGGCACTACGAATCACACTCAACTTTTACACTACCATCCAAATGGTACGAAGCGGATGAAATTTTTCCTTCATGATAACCATAAAGGTCAAGTTGCATGACTGACATTAAATGGATACATACGGATTGACAAAACTGAACTTCAAAACTGCCCAGGAAGGATCTGCATAAATACTAAACCCTCTAACAACGCTCAACCCTCTGATGAGCCCACATACTCAAAACTTCAAATAAATCCTTATCTAATGGTCCCATCAGAATTATGACTTACACTAATTGGGAGCCAAGGAAAGTCAAGAATCTCAGAGGCCCTATAAAAAGGGCTCACCAGCAATTAGGTACACATGTTCTATTCCATTCTATTCTTAATTCAACAGATTTCTTCGAATCTCTACTTGTGGTTGTAGCAGCCAACCACCCAAGATGCCTTCTTTTTGTCTTGCAGATACATCCGGCACAAGTTCGAGACTGATACTAAGGTTAGACCCAAATTCAGAGGAACAACGTCAATAACACAAGGATACTAAAAATAGAATAGTATGCTATCAATTAATGTCTTCTATTATAGCACGGCTTTGAGTGATCAAACATAACATCCTACTTCTAGATTTCCCAGCTTTCTCTTTTTCTTTTTCACCGTGCAAAATCTATTACACATGATGCATTGAAAACTAGAAGGCATCACTATGATAAACAGGAAAGATTCAAATAAATACAACTCATGTAAAAATGAAAAAGAAAATCACAGCATACACACCTCAAACTTCACAGATCCAAGTTCAAGCTTCTGCTTTACTTCTTTAAGAACATCAGGCTCTGCAAATTAATCATGCCAAAATAAACAAAAATGTAACTTAAGTACTCAAAAAAGATTTCTTATAAATACAGAATTTATACCCAGCTATGAAAAACAAGAGAAGGGAAACCAAAAAAGAGAAGCTAACTCAGTACAAAGTCTGAAACATACTGCCTTGGTTGGATCAAAACTTGTTTGGTCATGTGTAGAACAACATACAAGTTTAACTTCTTGTTCCACAATATATGTATTTAGCTTCATTCCACCATTTTCATTTCTTTTCATTATTATACTAAAAATATTTAAGGATTTCAACTTAATCAGCTCAGATCATATGTTTAGATATGATGTTTCATGTTTGATATGGCAGGAGTTTAAGGAGTGGTTAAACTGTTTTGCCTGCAAGCATTTTATAAATTTAATCACTATGATAAGATTTTTTTGTGATTAAAAATGAATTATTTATGATAAAATTTTATCATGTTAAATAAAATCCAAAAAAAAAAAAAGAAAAGAAAATGGATAAACAGTAATAATTGCTTTGAAACCGTGGGAAAACCCAAGCTAAAATTATTTACTGTTAATTAATGCCTCAGAGGGAGAACTATGTATAATGTACAAAGAAATATAAGGAAATCCCTTGAACGAAGAATAATTAATTTTAGCTTCAATTCCATGGCATAAAAAAGGCTATCAGAAGTGTCCACAAATACAAATATAGACAACCTTCCCTTTATTTCGGCTTAATTTTTTTTTAATTAGAATTTCTAAGAACCAAAAGCTGCATATATTGGTTCAAAAATATCTAGGTGCCTGATGGTAGTACTGTAAGGGTGAAGGTCGTTGGTAACTCAAGAATTGGGAAAACTATTCAATTGACAAGAAAAAGGTTCACATCCATTTGCTCTGGTGAAGTACCACGGGGAAATTTATGTTTTTCCAAATAAGCTGTTGAACAACAGAAGAAAAGTTACAAACAAATAGGATAAAGCATTTGTCTTACCAACTGCAATTGGCTCTGTGGACGCAGATACAGGCTGTCCCTCAACACCATCCTCTCGAACAGGAGTATAAATAGCCACCAGCCTATACCCGACATCATCAACATTAGCTTCGTACATCCTTCCTATCTCTCCTGCAATGCCAATTCACCTTTTTGGAATCAAATATTCAAATAAGATTATAAGGATGGAGTAGCAATATCTTTAATTATGCAAGCTGTTGAAATTTAAAATAAATGTACTAACATACTCTTCAATCTATTAATAGCATAAATGCCTGAAGGATCAGGTTTGCTATTCAATATAAAATTGCTAATGAAGATTATCCCCCCAAAAGTAACACTGAGAGTTTGGTTCTGACAAGTCATAACTGTTTTTTATGCGACGCACACCATAATTTGATCATTATGTATATAAATATTATAGGATAGGCATTTTTTGCAAGATAGGAGCAGCACTTCCGCAAGTGCTAACAATTTGATTCTTGAAGGGGCAAAAGCAATCTTCTCCTTTTAGAATTAGCTACTGACAAAACTCTTAACGATTTGAGAAAATTGTCTTTGAGACTTACAATGGAAATTGATGCTTTACCTGAAAATTCATTCAATTGTTATTGCATCTAATTTTATCTGCACTGAAGCCGCTACAATGTGAAGAAACAAATGAAGTCTCTATTTTAAGTTTGTTGAAAGAATTGGAGAATATTTATTTATAATTCAAAGAAGAGATTGGTAAATATACATACATATATATATATATATATATATATATATATATAATATACCCTAAATTAGTAAATTACTCAAATTCTACCTTCTATTTTTTTTCTAATACAAATCAACTACCTATGTTATACAAATTTTATCTTTTGTTTTATTTATTACCTAATACATATCAAACACCTACATTTTATAACAAAGTTCATTGCTACTATCTAAAAAAGATAATATCAGTAACACCTTTAGGATTGTAAATGAACCAAGCCGAGTCGAGCTTTAAAAAGCTCAAGTTTTTTTCATTAACTTTTTTTCGAGTTCGAACGAAACTCGAGTCTAACTCATTTTAAACTCAAGTTTGGTTCGTTTAACAAACAAGTTGAGTTTTTATTGAGCCAAATCTCGAATAGTTCTAAAAAACTTGTCTTATTTACAATATCAAAAATCTTTAAAAAAAACTCAATCTCATTTACAATCCTAATGATTTTAGTTTAAAAATAATTGTTTTAACACTAAATAATTTTAATTTAACAAATATATTCACAAACTAACTCAAAATCTTATAAATAAAAAGTTTTCGAGCCTTAAGAAGTCAAATATCTGCAAGTTCAAGCTTGGTTCGATTACTAAACAAGTTTGAACACTAAGCTCGAGCTTGACTCGTTTAGAGGTAGAATCAAGCTAAACCAAACTTTTATCAAGCCGAGCTTTGAATAGAAGCTCATGTGTAGTCTAGTTCATTTACAATATGGTCCTGATACTTGTACACTACAAAACTCAATGTCTAGTTTCTCCAATCATAGGAATTCAAAATTTTAGAATTTACTAAGTTTAGAATTTTATGATTATAAAATTTAGTATCGGGAAGTTTAGTTATAATTTGTACTTAAATGTTCTCTATTCCTCTATTTTATGAATGAAATTTGTGTTTTACTCCATCTCCAAATTCTATTTTGTTTGTTAAAATGAAGCTTCTAGTTTATCTTCTTCTATAATTGAATAAAACTCTTTCTTCCTTTATATTACAGATCCATATTCTGCATTCTGAAGAATTTTTGTATTCATGAATTTCAGTTAAGTCTCTAACTTTGAGTGCATTTCCAACAAAGATTGATATTGAAGATGAAACTTCAACAAAAACCTTTTTATCATATTAATTTCTTCACCATCAGAAAGCAGAATTTTCAATAGACCATTTAGCTATTCATAAGAAGAATCTTTATTTGCCAACTTTGATTCATCATATCAATGAATACTCCAGGAAATATATTATTGCACTAGCATCTTTGTACATCCTGAGTTGTTTCTAGTCTTAATATTTAACTTCAAATAATGTCAGTTACCACAATGATAAATTGTGCTGTCATTATTTATTCATATTAGAAGTGATTACCAGGAGAAAAACATAATATTTATTAGAAAACATGAACAATGAAGTATAGAAAATGTAGAAGAATGTTTAATTTTTGTGTATTGATAAGAAAGAAGAGGATCTATTTAACAATCTCTCTCAAGTTGGAGCATAAATGTGAATCTCATATCGTTAAGTAGGAAAAATATATGTTGGTTATAAAGCCTTGACAATCCTCTCCTCACAAGCTAGCTTTTGGAGGTGAGTTAGGTCAAGGCCTACTTTCTTAACAGTAAGAATGTCACCTAATGGTCTCCGGTTCTAATATGTCGTATGAAGATTATCTTTTATTAGATTTTCTCACAAACAAAGTGACAATCAATTTTAATATGTTTAGTCTGTCCATGAGATACCAGATTAAACACAATATGGATGGCTACTTGATTATCACATCATGATTTAGCAGGTCAAGAAATCTTGAAGCCAACTTTTTCTACCAGTTGCCATATCCACACTACTTCACATACAGCTTGAGCCATGGCTCGATATTCATATTCAACACTAAAATGAGAGACCAATTTTACTTCTTGCTCTTCTATAATACCAAATTACCTCCCACGAAAATATAATAACATATCCTAGACATTCTATCAACATTCGAACCTATCCAGTCTACATCAGTAAAGCATTTGATGCCTAAATGTCCATAATTACTGTAAAAGAGACCACATCCTGGACCTCCTTTCAAGTAGTATTGTATTTATCCCAATGCTTCCTAGTGAGCCTAGTAAGAGAGAATATGAATTGACTTACTACACTCATTGAATATATGATATATGGATGAGTCATTATCTAGAAGTTCAACTTTCCCACTAATCTTCTATACATCTCTGGAAACCATGAATACCTCATTATCTCTTATGGTGAGTGGAAGATTCGAGGTCACTGGCAATTTGGCATTTTAGTGGGCTTAGGACCCAATTTTCATGTTTATGCCCACAAATCAAGAACATATTTTCTGTGAGAGAACAAATACATTTCTTAAACCTCAACACCCAAAAAATATTACAAGGAGCTAAAATTTTTTGTGTGAAATTGAAACTGAAGAAATGATTTCGGAGATGCAATGCCTACACCATCACTACATGTGACAACAATATCATCCACACACACTACTAATAAGATCAATCCATTGTCACAATTTCTATAAAAAAAAAATGAGTGGTAACATTTGCAATTGTATCACCATTGGGTGGTTCCTTTAAAAGGTGATCATCCATTCCAATACTTTTTAGGTACACTTGAACTGCTTTAATCTCTCAATTGGAGTCATTAAGTTTATGTTCTGTGATTTTAGTCATCATAGAGATTATATCTACAACTATAGTACTGCTCTCAGACATGGATTACCCATAACAGCAAGCCAAAAAAAAAACACTAAGAACCGCAGTAGCCAAACAAACCAAATAAAGAGGCAGCAACCAACAAAACCACCACTAGAATAATACCCAAATACAACAAATTAGGGGAGTGAGGAATACATCTCTAGGCAACACCACCGAGGTCAAATGGAGCTGCAGATGATGGCAGATGCCCCTTCACGCGTTGCCAACTGGGACAACGGTAGAATCTCCAAAGACTTCTGACAACTAGATTTTTATAGGTAGATTCGCCTAAGTGTTTTCATCCTCCCTAGGTGAATGGTCAGATCAAAATGTCAACCTAGAATCTTAACCTAATGAACAACAACCTAAAACTAAATTCGGGTTTAAAACCTAAATGAGAAAATTTAATTCTCTCCAAATACACTCTGATACCATATAGAAAATATAGAAGAATGTTTTATTATTGTATATTGATAAGAAAGAAGATGACCTATTTATATATATATAGGTGAGGACTAAATAGGAAGTTAATCCCTAAAATCAAACTCTAGAATCAAGTTGATTAGAAATTAATTGCTATCTAATCCGATTGATTTAGGAAGTATTAACAAATCGGGCCTAACTCCACCCCAAAAGCTAGCTCAAGGAGAGAGGTGTACCCAAGGCCATATAAGGGGCACACAATCCATATTCCAAACTAATATAGAATTCAACACCCCGACAGGCCCATACAAACTAGAGCATGAAACATAAACGGGAGGCCTAACATCTCCGGTCCAAAGACAAACAGGAGGATCAATATTAGATGAGAGGCTCCGATACCATGTTAACAAGCAAACCTAACTCCACCCCAAAATCTAGGAAAGGGGGGAGTGCCCAGTAACATTATAAGCGGCACACAACCCGTATTCCAAAACAGTGTGGGATTCGACAAGAGGTAAATATTCTATTAACATTAAGAAAGCTTGATTTCAGAGAGCATAAATTATCACATGTAAAAGAAGAATGAAAAATAACATACCTGGTATGGAGATAAGATCAGGACTACCAACCATTGATCTAAGCCATTGTATTCTACTTTTGCCCTCCTTTCCTCCACTATAAATGCCTCGAACAGCATATAAGTTTGTGTGAAATCCCCTCCCTTCAATCTCTAGTTTATCTATTCGAGGAACTCCTAAAGGTAAAACAATTATTAATTGCTAAAATGTGGAACAAGCTTATAAAAGGCACGTCTTCTTTCCATTACAAGAACATATAATACTATAAACCATATGGTATTCAGAAAACATAAATAATCGCAGGAGTTGTTGAACAATCAACTTACACAAGAAAATGTATAAATATTTCAAACAATAAAGAGAGAATTAAAAAAAAAAGGCGCTTGCCACTAAAATCTTTCCAGTGGCACGGATGTCATAGAATTAAACAATTTATTAGATGCAGAATAGAGAGAGAGATTCAAAATATTATTGATAGTACACTTTTTAAAGAAATTATGA
The DNA here is from genome assembly GCA_948266635.1 of Cnidoscolus chayamansa. Taxonomy (NCBI): domain Eukaryota; kingdom Viridiplantae; phylum Streptophyta; class Magnoliopsida; order Malpighiales; family Euphorbiaceae; genus Cnidoscolus; species Cnidoscolus chayamansa. The sequence goes on along the minus strand of CAOGCB011006861.1, from coordinate 6,474 downwards.
CAATGAAATACGAAATAGTAAAATAGCATATTTGCAAAATATGAGGTTTGCCATCAATATGGAAATGGGCACGGTAGCTGGACAAGTCTCACGAAACTACATCAAGAGCAATAAAGACACATGGATTATGATAAACCTAGAATATTTCCAATTGAAAATAGCTAAAAGCTGAACACTTTAGCTCATTTAACAGTAAGACAAATTTCTAAGTCAAATATATGGTGAGTAAAAGATAATTGTCCACGTAATCGAGCAAAGTATAGTTATCAAGTCAGCTTGTTGCAAGTATATAATAGAGCACCTGGCAAAACAGCAGCAGTCTCAGCATATGCTGGCTCACTTGACCTTCCAAACACATCAGTAACAATGCATTCACATCTCAAGCACCTACCAACATCCTCTAGTCGCACTTTGTAAGAGCAGGAACGCTGTGAAGGTAGGGGCTCAAAGGAGACAGTCTCTCCTATTCCTGATAAACAGAACCTGCAGCACAATTGAGAGAAATACAGAAGGTCATTAAAATGGCAATTGCTAAAGAATATCAAAGAGGAATGATATATTAGCAAACAGGCAATTACAGTAATATATATATATTCCATTGGATATTAACTTGTAGAAAAACTCTTTCTCATACTTTATTTTGTTCGAATGAGTACATCAAAATTTATATGCAAGGGCTATTTCACAAAATAGAAAACTAGGATCATCCAATTGATTCCTAAAAAAATAAAATTGTTTCATTCCTAAATATAGAGCAAATTGTATTTGATGATTTTATTGAGGAATGCTCTACCTATTTATATACAAGAATAGTAACCAGTTTGAAAGATAAATCGAAGTTAAATCCCTAAAATTAAGTACAATGATTTCCTATAATTAGGACCTAAATCAAGCCTCAATCAAACTAAAAATTACATAGATTATTTCCTTGAAATTCCCCCTCAAGTTAAAGCATATATATTAATCATGCCTAACTTGTTACAAATACAGTCAACCCGAGGTCTATTTAAAGCTTTAGTAAAGATGTCTCCTAATTGTTCTTCAGTCTTCACATAGGCTGTGGAAATGCTTTTATGTTTGATTTTTTCACAAACGAAATGATACTCAATTTCAATATGCTTGGTTTGTTCATGAAATACCGGATAGAGACAATATAGATAGGTGCTTGATTGTCACACAACTTTGCAATTGCAAGCAAAGACTTCTTGAACCCAACTTCTTCTAACAATTGTTGTACCCATACCATTTCACACACTACTCAAGCCATAGCTTGATATTCTGATTCACCACTGGAATGGGAGACTGCATTTTTTCTTGCTTTTCCATGACACCAAGTTATCTCCCAATCACAGTATCCTATTATTGATCTCCTATCAACTTTTGAACCGGCCCAATCTGCATCAGAAAAACATTAGATGTTCAAATGTTTGCAATTACCATAAAAGAGACCATGTCCTAGAGCTCCTTTCAAGTAATATAATATTTGCCCCCTTCGAATAAGCGATAGTGGGTGAGGACATAACTTAACTTACCACACTTAAAGAGTATACAATATCATGATGAGTCACTATTAAGTAATTCAGTTTGCCCACTAATCTCCTATACAATTCAGGATCTACGAATGTTTCACTGTTTGTCGGAGTGAGCTAGAGATTTGGGCTCATTAGCTCACTACAAGGCTTAACCCATAACTTCACTGTTTAAGACAACAAGTCAATGACATATTTACTTTGTGATAAGAAAATATCTTTCTTACATCTTGTGCCTTCGATATCCAAGAAATATTTCAACGAGCCCAAATCTTTCATGTGAAACTGTAACTATAGGAATGATTTTAAAGACGTAATGTATGCTCCATCATATCTTATGATAACGATATCATCCACATATACTACTAATAAGATCAATCCACTATCACCGTTCCTATAAAAGACTGAATGATCACATTTAGTCTTTTATAATCCAAATTGTTGTACAACCTCATTGAATATACCAAACCAAGCTTAAGGACTTTGTTTCAAATTATAAAGAGATTTATGATGTTTGCAAACCTTACATAACTCCCCCTGAGAAACAAAACTAGGTGGTTCCTTCCTCTAGAAGGTCATTATGAAGGAAAATATTTTTGATGTGCAGTTGATGTCATGGCCTAGCACAAGTAGCTGCTAAAGAGATAAATAATTGAATGGAGGCTAACTTGGAAGCTGGTGAAAATGTGTTAAGAGTAATCAATTCTACAAGGTTGGGCAAATCCTTTAGCAACCAAATGGGCCTTGAGGCGAGCAACAAACCCATCAATATTTACTTTGCTATGAAAACTCACATACAAAAAATGGCTTGCTTGCCTGGGGGCAACGCTGCCAATTCTCAAGTGTCATTAGTCTCCAAAGCTTGCATTTCCTCCTCCATTGCAATTCGCCAGCTAAGATGAGATAATGTCTCACTCACAGTTTTAGTAATTAAAATAGAATCTAAAACAGTGACAAAACGAGAGGTAGATGATAATTGATCATAAGATACAAATGAGGAAATGGGGTAACTGCAGGTACGTTTACCTTTGCGAAGAGCAATGGGAAGGTTAAGATCAAATTGCAGAGAAGTGGTGGGACTACCAGGATCCTCTAACGAAGAACCTGGTAGGGGATTGAAATCACACAAGAAGTAAGAAAAAAAGGGCAAAAAATTAGATCAAGTCAAATCACCACCAAATGACAGCCCAACATAAAACGGACCATAGGCAACACTGGCTAGACAAACTAGAGTAGTGAAAAACGGTGGATGCAACTCCACGCGTTGGCACATGATACAGCGGCAAAATCTTCAAGCAACGTGTGAGGCTCACTCACCAATCTTCCATTTGTCGGATTTCCCAGGGACAATCGTCGACAATAAGTGGTTCCTCCTAGATGGGCAATGAGTACTAGACGTCACCCTAAATTGGTGACCCAAAACCATAGTAATTTTAAACCACTTCAACACAGGGACTGAAACCCTAATTTCAAAGAAAAAAAAATTGAATTTATTTCTCTATAACATAGGTCTCATACCATGTAGAGCAAATTGTACTTGATGATTTTATTGAGGAAGGCACTACCTATTTATATACAAGAATAGTGACTAGTTTGAAGTTAAACCCCTAAAATTAAGTACAATGACTTTGTAGAATTAGGACCTAAATCAAGTCTCAATCAAAGTAATAATTACATAGCTTATTTCCATGAGACTAAATAATACAATTGATCTTTTCAATGAGCTCCTAAAATTACCTACTAAATATCTCATGTAATTAATTCCTAAATAATCTTTAACAAATCTTCCTAAATAATAATAACTCCTTCTCAAGTTGGACCATGTATGTAACACATGCTGAACTTGCAGACTAGAGTATGAAATGTTTTGGAACTTAATACTTTGGTAAACACATCAGCTAGATGATATTTTGATGCCATGTAAGAGAGAATGACCCATATTCAATCTTCTTCTTTATAAAATGTAGGTCAATCTTTTAGGTCAATCTTTGTGTTCAATTCGATCATGTTGAACAAGATTATAAACTACACTGATAGCTGCTTTCTTGCCACATTACAAGTGCAAATCATTCATTTTTTACAACTTTAGTTCCTCCATCAACTTCCTTATCCACAATAGCTTGCTAATGCCTTGAGCCACAGCATTTTACTCGGCCTCTGCACTAGATCTAGCTGTCACATTTCTTTTTTTACTTCTCCGGGTGACTAAATTAGCACCTAACAAAGTTATAATAACATGATGTTAATCTCCTATCATCAAGAGATCAAGACCAAGGGATTCAGAACAATCTGCATCTGTAAAGACCCCTATATGTTTAAGATGTCAATGCTTTGAAAAACATCTTAAAGTGATTCATGTGGATCATGCATATACTAACTAGAATTATTGCATATGTCATGTTTGGTCTAGTATATGAAAGTAGAACATCTGCTAACTAATCTCCGAAATCTCTCTAAGTCAACTTATTCTCCAACACCAACTTACAATTTATGGTTTGCTTCAATAGGAGATCTGCAGGTTTGCAACCCAGCATGCTTGTTTCTTGCAAAAGAAACACTATATACTCTATTTGGGAGATGAAGATTATTTTATCAAATATGGCCTACCTCTATTCCCAGGAAATACCTTAACTTATCCAAATCTTTAATGTCAAATTCTTGTGCTAGATGATCATTCAAATGAGTATACACAACAAGCAAAGTGTTCTCACCCCACAATGTTTATAAACAGAGTGTGATCGGCATTACTATGATGAAGCCCCACAAAAATCATGGCTTTGCTAAATCGGTCGAACCACGTTGAGCATATTGTTTCAAGTCATACAATGCCTTTTTCAATCTGCAAGCTTACCCTCTTGTTTTCTCATCATCAAAGCCTAGAGGAAGCTAGAGCAACAGCCAATGAAAGTGGAGGAAGCTAGTGCAATAATCAATGAAAATAACAAACCATCTACAACTAGATAAAAACACGCCAACACGGTTTGGAGTAGGTTCCCAGAGATCATATTCAATTGTCATAAAAAGAAGCAAGGTTTTATTGTTGAAGGCTAAGATTGGCTTTTATGCTTGGCCAATTCACAAGCATCATAAACTAAAAATTGATATTTGCATCGTCTCTTCAGAACTAAAAAGGAAGGATGTCCTAATCTTTTATGCCATTGGATAATATGTTGTTGGGCACTCATTGATTGTCCTAACAAAGCTTGGTTTGAACCAAGATTTGTGAAATCTCCACCATTATCCAGTAGATATAGGCCATCTTGCAATCTACCACTACCAATCATTTTCCCCACTTTCAGCTCCTGAAAAATAAAATGAGTACGGAAATAATAGATTCTACGATAAAGAGCCTTGAAAATAGAACTACTAGACAAAAGGTTTATATAAAAGATAGGCACACACAAAACTGAGGTGAGATTCAAAGTAGGAGTACATGCAACAGAACTTGATCATGATATACTGGCTAATGAACCAAGCAGACTCTTTCCATTCCAAACATGATGTATATAAAGTGAATTGATCTATAACCCACGAGTTTTCAAAATTGGCAAGAAGAGCATTATCTAACTTAATGAAGTTGGACGAGGCAACTATAATGGATTGAGATTGAAATTATGACAATAAACGCCTTATCAATTGCACTTCTTCATTGGAAAATGTTCCAATTGAAGCTGCATCCTAAGAAACTTCTACCATCTCAGAAACATTTGCATGTGATCATATTGAGGCCATTCTTTTCCCTCCACGCCCTTTGGTCAAGCATCCATGTAGTTTCCAATTATGTGGTGTATCATAATTTCCCACAACACAAAGTGTAGATGATTCTAAATTACATGATTGTTCCTTAAAAGAGCTAGCAATAAATCCCAATTAGTCAATAGGTGCAGCATGAACCATAACATTCCGTCAACTCTATTTCTATTGAACATATGCATAAGTTTATCTAAAAGAGAGAAAAAAGGGATCTTTACCAAACACTTGAACTAAATTCTGATCATATTCCATATTCATCCCAAAAAGAAAGTCATAGATTTGTACTTTCTCAACTAACTTCTGAAATTTGGCAACATCAATAGCACATGCAGCATAAAACTCCTGTTAATATTCAGTTCTTGCCATAAGCCACTTAATTCGGTAAAATATTGAGCATTGGTCATCTCACATAGTTTTGTATTGTGCACCTTATTTCATAATTCATAAACCAGTGCATCATTTCCTAGTTGAAAATAGGCCTAGAAGACAGCACTCCAAATGGCAGTTGTGCTACTTAATAGTAGGTATCCACAAGCTATTTGGGATTGGATAGATTTAAGAAGTCAAGACATCACAAGAGAGTTCTCCCATTTTGATTGATTATAGGATAGTTTTTTCTTACTTATTTGTATCTCCAATGATATACACATATAGTCCTCTTGCTTGTATGAACAAAAGGCAAGATCTTGACCAAGCAAGATAATTAGTTTCGTCAAGCTTTATAGGACTAATTTCAATAGAAGGATAATCACTCGAAACACCCAAATTGTCCCCGGTAATATTTTTCTTTATTACAGTCATTGCCAAAAAAAATAGTAAATCAAACACTAAAGAAAAAAAGTCTCAAGGATGAAACTCGAAACTAGAATTGTGAATTGGTAGATCAAAGGTGTGAAATGGAGAGGAAAGCTAGGAAGAACGGCTGGAAAAAGCCACCGGAGATGAGTTCACGCACCGGCTCATCTAATGCCGCGAAAAGTTTGTGTAAATGCGTGAGGCCACGTGCTTGGCCAGACATTCTTAAATAATAGAATTGATTCTTCAATAAGCTTCTCAAATTACTTCCTAAATATCTCCTGAAATTACTTCCTAAATAATCTTCTATAAATCTTCCTCAATAATAACAATATATATATTGGTGGAATAGACTGCTTCGAGTATGGAGCACAACATGAGCAAGCTTGCTACTGGA
>CAOGCB011006648.1:0-14071 GCA_948266635.1 Cnidoscolus chayamansa | reverse complement strand
ATACCTGATGCTATATTTCATGTGATTTTTCAATTCTTTAGTTCTCTTTTTCTTCACTTGTCCCCACCCTTCTCTTGAAATTATAATTAGACCAAGCCACAGTCCAGTTCAAACCATGAACCAGACTGGAACCAGCCTGGTAAATCGGTTCTGCTTCCTGGACTGCACCATTTATTGGGAAGCCAGCTACAGACCTCCCCTCCTTGAACCCGAAAGGAACTGTCCTGAAACGATTCAAACTGTTGGTTTTAAATTGAAACCAGCACAATTCAATTTTTTTAAAACAATTGTATTTGTTGATTTGATTCCCTTTAATTTTTTTACTGCAGAAACTAAAAATTATTTATCATAGATTTAAGCTTATAAATTTATGTATTCTATTGTATAGAATATTATTCAAAAATATTTCAAAGCAGGACTGAACCAGAACTGAATAGAAACCAATTTGAACCATAAACATTTTGAAATGGAAATGTTTCGAACCATAAAGCATGATGAACCGGCACATCTGGCCTGAAACCAGACTGGAACCAGCCCGTGGCCAGGTCTAGATTTAACATCTACAGTTCTGCTTTAAGAAGCTTCATGGATTCATAGCATAGAAGCATATGAATATGCAAGATAGAATACACTACCACTAGAAATCTTTCAAAAGTCAAAACTATCAAAATCATGCTTCTTATGTGAAGTGACATAAAGTGCAATTGCAATATGTATTGATACTGGTAGCTACTCAAAAAAAAAAAAAAGGAAAAAATCAAATCAGTCAAAATGGAAGCTTACAATATGTATTGATACTGGTAGCTACTCAACCAAACAATTTGTTAGTTTTCCTCTTTCCCTCTTTAGCTGATAATCTTCTCATATGAAACTTGTAGTTGGAGGTCTTCTAAATGCTACTTTTGGAAATGCAACTGAACTGATAATATCGATTTATGCATTGAGGAATGGGATGATCCGTGTTGTTCAACAGTCATTACTTGGATCAATCTTGTCAAACATGTTGCTGGTGCTTGGATGTGCATTTTTCAGTGGTGGACTTGTGATTGTTGAGAGGGAACAAGTGTTTAATAAGGTATATTCACCCTAAGCATGGTATGGAAGAAGCAGGGGTGTTCTTTACTTCACTAATTTTCCCCATGTTTTTTACATTGACGAAGAGTTTCAAATTGTTCAATCTCATTTTTAGGGAACTGCTACAGTGAATTCGGGTTTGCTGTTGATGGCAGTCATGGGCCTGCTATTCCCTGCTGTTCTCCACTCCACAAGAACAGAATTGCATTTTGGGAAGTCAGAGTTGGCTCTTTCAAGGTTTAGCAGCTGTGTCATGCTGGCTGCATATGCTGCATTTCTCTATTTTCAGCTGAAGAGCCAGAAAAATCTTTATATGCCAGTGAATGAGGTCAGTAGCTTAGCTTCATTTTCTAAAGGAAATAAATGACACAGTGGTTCTCTGTGATGCATTGCCTCTTTCTAGTCTTCATTATAGGGTAATTTGTCCCCTTTATATATAAAGATATAATTCATCTAATAACCAATGAATGATACAATTGCTATAGAGTACAAGCTTTGCTATAGAATACATTCTTTTGCTATATTTCATTCACAAGGCAAGACAATGTTTTGTAGTTCTAATGTTGGCTGAAGACCCTCAAAAGAGAAGCTATAGTCATTCTCTAGATAAAATGTTCATGTTCTTTGAGATAAATGTCCATTTCTGAGCATATGGCTATTAGCGGAATATGAAATTTATCATCCTCTTGAACTCATTGAAATTTCACCTCATGAGAAACAGTGATGACTTGTCATTAAACAGATTCTAGTCCATTGTTCAGACTTAAAAACTGGAAGTACAAGAAATGCACTGACTGTTATTTGTCAGTTCTTCTCTAGATTGTCATGGAGAATGAACTCTTGAAATCTTGTTATAATTCCACTTTCTTGGATCTGATATTAATAGCTAAAATCAGGGAGAGAGTCAAAATTGGAATGCAGATGACGATGAAGATCCTGAGATCTCAAAGTGGGAAGCAATCATATGGCTATTTCTTTTAACCTTGTGCATTTCAGTCCTCTCAGAGTATTTAGTTGATGCCATAGAGGTATTTTTGTCTTACTAATATACGCCTTTTTCTTATTGCTGCTTTATTTTTTGCCACATTCCTTCACATCTTTTATGCCAAAAATAATGATACAGTGTTTTCTCAAGATTTAATTTTTGTCACTTGTGTTCCTTATTTCCCTCATTCGCCAGTGATAGGCGTTTGTGCTGAACAATGAAATCTGTAGTCAGTCTTACATTTGCCAAATGTCTACATTATTCACATTTAACCTTATATATGTTAGAAGATTGAAAGTTCTTTAATGTTTGCTGAGGCTTCGATATTGGAATATTATCTTTTGTCTGGAATCTACTTCTGAATGTTCTTACAATGAATGCGGTATTTCAGGGAGCATCAAAAGACTGGAAAATACCAGTATCATTTATAAGTGTTATCCTGCTCCCTATTGTTGGAAATGCAGCGGAGCATGCAGGTGCTATTATGTTTGCCATGAAAGACAAGCTTGTGAGTGCTTTATCCTCTCAGTTTTATCAAGCAATTATTGCACATAGTTAATCAGCACTTTCCCAAACTACTGCTCCTTTCTTATTCAATCAATTTGATATAGGATATCTCTTTGGGAGTGGCAATAGGTTCATCAACACAGATATCGATGTTTGGGGTAAGCACCGAAAACTTGATGAGTTGTCTTCTAGAATTGCTTATGGATGTATGTGTTTCCTGGATTGAGAAAAATGTCTATACATGTAAAGGAACCTTTTTTTAATTAATATCTTATATTTCTTTAAGAATTAAGGAATATAATCAATGAGAATCAACAGAAGAAAAAACATGATAAAATGACATTTTAAAGCTTAAACAAAAAATGCATCATATCTTTTTATGACTTCATGTAACGAAGTGAAACTTGTATTAATTTTATTTTCCTTCAGAGAATCTCTTGCCTTTTACTGCCTTGCTTTGATTCTGATTGCTACATTCTACACTTTTTCTTAGCTCATATAATATCACCTGGACCCTGTTTTAGACAATTAATAAGGGATTAACAAGAAAGAGTTGAAGCCAGTTTTAATGGATCCACTTCTGCTATTAACTTTTACTAGATAACAACGGCTTTGCTTAGTGCTTAATCTGGTTAAGTAATGTTCATAACAGAAACCTGATTTCATATTGTCCTAAAGAAAAGTCCATGGAGATTCAGTTTCTTGACTAGGCATTTTATATTTTATACTTTTTTTTTGTACTACATATTTTCGGCGTTCTCTGATTGTGGATTTGAAGAATGTCGATTTTATATAACTCCTTTATTTTGCCTGATGATTGCAGATACCTTTCCTTGTTGTTGTTGGATGGATCATGGGGCGTCCCATGGACTTAAATTTTCAACTTTTTGAGACAGCAACACTTTTTATAACTGTTCTAGTGGTAGCCTTTATGTTGCAGGTTTGTCGTTGGAAAACTTAAGTCCTATTATTATTTTGCCACAAATTTTGCATCAATGATTGATACTAGAGGAAGATAGTGAGTTCTGCAGTTAGAACTATATATCTATAGAAACTTGATACTAAAAATTTTCTGATGTAAAAGCATCAAACTTCAAATCTACATTCTCCAATAATGGTGTTATATTGCAAATTCAAGAGTATGAACGCATGATGCATCTTATATACACTCACAAAAGGTCATACATGTTTTTACATATTTCTTTCACTGAGCTTGCAGGAGGGAACTTCTAATTACTTCAAAGGATTAATGCTCATCTTCTGCTACCTAATAGTTGCTGCAAGTTTCTTTGTACATATGGACCCTTCTTCTGTAGGTACGGCAGTCGATTGCAATCTCGTATAGATTCTTTGAGTTCACTATTTACAAACCCTTCACCTGTTTTTATTTACCCTATATTGATTGATGCATATACTCTTGGTATCACATACATTCATACAAAGTTGCATATGTCGACTTCCGATGACACTTAACAGAAATGTCATTCATGTGAATATGCAGAAGATCCGCCAAAACCCAGTGAATAAAGAAAATGAACCAATCAGGAGAATACACTTTAGCTTGAGGACTTGATCAAGTGCATGGTTTTGTAGAGTTGTACAAAAACTTTGTGAATTTGGGGTGAAAGATTCAATCAGGTGTTTTTTCTGAAGCTGGAAATCTTTTTTCACAGAAGGGTATGCAAGTCTAAATGCGACAGTGGAGTTCTTGCGTATCATCACATCTGTGTGAAGAGGGTGACTACATATCAGCTTTAGTTTGCATCTTGAAATTAGTGCAGGACTAATGGTGAAAGTGAAAAGGCAAGAAATCAAAGTATATACTATAAAACAATAGAAACTTTTACTAACACATGTAACTTCCTTACTCTTTTGCTTATACTTGCCATTATTGGATCTGTTATATCAATTAAATTTTACTGTAGCCTGTCTCTATAATGCGATAGCCTACCTTTGCTACTTGCATTTTTTCTTTCTTGTGAATATTCATTATCAGCAATCACAATTTCACAGCATCGCATTTTTGAGAGACAAAGGAGTGAAGCATATATATTACTTCTCGTCATCTTCAAGCACTCTTTCTTAAGTAATTTTGAAATTTGAGGGTATAAATTCAAATAAAGAAAAGATTATTTACGTATAAATAAGAAAGAAGAAATGCAAAAACAACAACAAAGCAATAGCCAATATCAACTATTAGTTTTTTCTTCTCTTGCCGGTTGCCATGCATGTGCTCACAACATTTCTAAGTAGACGTTGCCATCCAGATATTTGTAATTTATAGTCTAATTAAATAATATCTTAGTTTGAATATAAAAATTATTAAAAATATAATTCGGAAAGAAAAGCTAACTACAAGGGAAATACTGCATGGAGTTATAATATATTTTTATCTTTAATGAATAATCCCGACTGATTAAATGCTATTAATAAAAGTAACAATTCATTGCAGCCTTTATTATAAAAAAAATCATTGATTTATAGATATCAAAATTAATATATACATTCCATAATTTCTAGAGCTAAATAACTTAATTTACTTATTTTAATTTTATTAAATTGAAATTTTTATTTATATATTGAAAAGAATTGTATATTTTTAATTTAATAAAATTAAAATATAAAAAATATATAACTTTTATTTTACTGTAATTTAATAATAAGAAAGTTAGATATTTTTATTATTTCTTAAATAATTAAGATGAAATTAAAATATAAAAAGTAAACTGTTAAACTTTATAAATTATATAAATATAAATATATATATATATATTAAAAAATAATTTTGTTTATTTTTCTATATAATAATAATAATAAAAAAAGGTATAAATTTTAAAAATTACCGATGACAGCCAAATCCCAATTCCTAACCCTAAAACATAAAAATCGTAGATAGGTTTGCGTCCATCGGCCACAACTCTGGAGTGGGATACGACTCCAAACTCTTCCCTCCATCCTCTTATCTCTTTCTTTAAATCTCATCTTTGCTCATCGCCTATTGCTTTTCACTGAGCAAATTCTACTCCTTCAGCCGCAGCACTGCCGCCAATCGCCATGGTTAGTTTTCCTACACTCTTCTCCCTCAAATTCTTCAATTCTACGCTTCTCTACTCGCTAACACTTCCAATTTCTTTGTTTCTCTGTGATTTTTAGGCTAGCCGAGGAGGAGGCGGTGGCAGAGACCGATTTCGCAGAGATTTTGGGTCTTCTCGCTACGAGGACAGTACTAGTAGTAATAGTAGTAGTAAGCGAGGCAATAATCCGCCTTCGAGGCACCTATGGGTGGGGAATTTGTCGCACAGTTTGGTGGAAAATGAATTGACCGATCTCTTCTTGCATTACGGGGAGTTGGATACCGTAGCTTTCCAGGCAGGGCGGAGCTACGCATTTATTAATTTTAAGATGGAAGATGATGCGATTGCGGCCATGAAGGACCTCCAGGGGTTTCCACTCGCTGGCAACCCGCTTAGGATTGAGTTTGCTAAGGCGGTTAGTTTTGCCCCACCTTTTTCTGTTATTTTTGACACTTCTACTTTGATCTTTCTTGTAGCATATGTGTCTATCAGTATGTATTCTTCCTTGAGTTTAATTCAATTGAATGTTTTCTACCCATATTTGTAGCTTAATTATTCAATGATACATATTAGAACCTGAGCTTAATCCCCATTAATGGAAAAGGGTGAACAGTTTAACTGATCTGGAGACTTGATTTTTATTCACATAATAATAATCAGAAGTGACTTAATTTTGCATATATACACTTCAGAATTTATGCTCAGCTGCAAGAATAAGTTGAGTATCATCAGAATTCAGAATTTATTCTTGAAATTTCATTGAGTAGTGATGGCAAAAACTTTAGGATTCATCTATTATACCCAAAAGCAGTACAGGTTTTACATGATGTTGACATTGAAAAATAAGGTGCACAAAGTCAAGGCATGCTACTGTGGAAAGGAACTCCACGTAACAAGAAAGTGGTGAACCCATTAGAAATTCCAATTTGCTTAAGTGACTGCAGCTAAGTCTCTTTCCACATTTTTTCCACTAGCAGTTAATTTTCAATTTCACTCCAATACAACATCACTACAGCATTGTATCCCATTACTGCAGCAATTTGTTTGTTCGTTGCTTGGATGTTAAATAATAGTGGTTTATTTGACATTTTCTTTTTAATTTCTTCGCTGAGGCTTCAATTGGTCTCTGGCATTTAATGGAGCAGAAGCTCATAAATTTTCCAGGATTTGCCACTTTGTTCTTTGTCTGCTTATCCCTGGACTTCCATTTGTCATTTAATTTACGAAATTCAAGGAATTTCATAAATAATACAGTATAAAAATAAAAGCATATTAAATCTATACTGGAAAGGGAATTTAACTAAACAGTAAAACTTTACTGTCATTAATGAAGTCAAGCTCTCAACAGAATCTGGTCTACCTGATAATAATAAATTAAGAGATCAGCAAATAAACACATGGTTCGGAACTTCAACTTGAAGGTTATTCTCTTTCCACAGATTTTAAGTACATTTTCATTTATAAATTCAGCACATTGAAAATTCTTTTGCATAGTGGATACTGAGCTAGTGCATTGTTAGCCGACTATTAGGCTTTTATTGAATTCTATCTTGTGTATAAGCAAATTCAATGAGCTTTCCAGCAGACAAGTATTTTATTGTCAATTTCTGACTTTTGCATTCACACTTATTGTACAATTATTCTTAGATTTTTCAAAAATTATAAGATAAAAAAAATTGTTGCTGATTAATTTAACTTCCGGTGAAAGATTCATTGCAGTTTGCATCTTAGTTAGCCCTTTTCCTCAGCTTATTCTTTGATGAAAAGCAAGCTAAATGTCCTTCTTATGCTTTGGATACTTAAAAGGTTCTGAAACTGCCTTTTCACCTTCCACCTTCAGATGAGGGTGATTGCAAATCTGGCAAGCCTTTTAGACCGAGCAAATAACAACACAGTAGGCTTCTTTCCTCAGCAGGGCAGGTAAACACAAGCATGATAGTTACATCAGTCCCCCATAATACCTTAAAATTCTCATATGTGATAGACTTTGAAGCCAAAATTTCAAGTAGCAGGCTGTAGAGGAATTTCTAGATGCTTCCAGAAAACTTTGCTGGATCTACTGTGTGCTCAAACTTTCTTTCAGCCTGATGTGTGTCCCAGCAGCACAATGGCAGTTGTTAAAAAAAATGTGACCTAGGGAAAAAAGCATCCCCGCGCATGTAGGGGAGGATTAGCAGCTTTACCCTCAAATTGCAGTTGTTAAGAGGGAAAGAATATCCTTCCAAACTGAAACATAAGATCACAAGAAGGCAAGCAATAAATTGAAAAGAAAACATGATCTGTTCCTTGTAACTGTTTATATCCATTATAATTTACCTTCAAACTTGTCAATCTTTATCCATTTTTAACATTATTGAAACAATTTGTTCAAAAGGGAAGAAATGAGACAAGATAATAGTCCACTGGTTACCATTACTGTTTTACATGTAACAATTAAGAAGGTTTTTGGTTTTGCTGAGTTGGATAAATTTGCTTATAAGTGATAAGTTGTAATTAGTATTTAGTTTGGCTTATAAGTTCAAAAAACTACTTAAAATAAGTAAGCCATTATAATTAATTGTACCCTTATTTGAGGACCTATCTAATTATATTAAAACTACTCTGACTAAGTAAAAGACTATATTATCCTAATATTTTGTAAAATATTCTCATATAAATAATCATAACACTTAATTACATATCCTTTTTTTTTTATCAATTTAACAAATTAAGTTACTTTAGTACATTTTAACCAAACATCTAAACTACTTAAAAGGTTATTTTAAGTAATTTTACCAAATAATTAACTTACTCATTTTTGAAGTTAATTTATAAGAAATATATTTTAAATCAAAACTTAAAAGTAACCAAATCAAAAACCATCTGCTATTCATTCTAATTTAATGGAAACTAGAAAAGATGTGTGGATTGTGTCTGGTGGGAGGGATTCATATTGTAGAATCGTACAGAGGTTGTATGATGTTGATGATTATAGCTCATCCTTCAATTTTGTCATAAGTGCATATAATGCAATTCCGAGCATACCCATCAACATTTATGATGTAACATTTTATGGAAGTCTATCAGAACAAAGAGCTGGATAAGCTAACAGTTCTTATTTGTATAGCTGGGGACCTTAGTTGATATCTATTGATAAGAAATCATATTTCAGAAATGAATATATGTTAACAGAGCTAAGAAGATCAGTCTTTAACCCAAGCTTTCAGGTTCTACACTTCTATTAGCTTCTTTACTAGTTATCAATCATCAAGGATCCACCTCACAGGTGCTTCATTTATGTTACCTTGGTTTTTCTGTCAAATTTTCTTGGGTCCTACTAGGACTCTGTTGAGATCATATCAAATTATTTTGAAATAGAGGGAATTCATGTGTGCAAGGAAGTCACATGATATTAAGCACACAGGTCAAGGCCATACTGGGAGTAATTTTATTTTCTTGCCACTTCTTCCGCTAGTCATCAAATTATGATTTCTGCATTTTCCCTTGCACTTGAAAATTCATCCATGTGCATAGTTTTGGACAGTCATGGTAATGTGTGAATGTGCGCATTTGTGACGAGAATGAGAATGAGATATACACTGCTTGATATGTAGCTTGTTAAATATGGTTTGCCTGTCTAGTTGTCAAACAATTTTGCCGATTGTTGGTCACTCTAATCAGCTCTAAGGGTTTAGAGGCCATAGCCATGAGTTATGTCTGTTTGCCCAAATTCTAGACTTCTGTTTTTAATTTAAATTCTGTCATTAGTCTTCCTATTTATTTAATTTGCTTGTGTTTGAAATTGAGAATTTTTACAACTAACGAGAATCATAAAATTGTAGTAGAAGAAAATGCAAGTATGGAGTATAAAGCTTGAAATTTTTTTATCCTCCTAACTTGGCAAGCTGGCCATTATTCATGACAGTACATGGATCAAGAAGCTTGCCTTACCAATGATCTGATCTATCATTTTGGTTTGTAGGCGAAGTGAGATCTACTCACGAGCAGAAGTTTGATGGCGCTTTATTTGTTACTCTTTTTGAACAAATGTGGTAGTGCCTGTAGCTAAATAAAAATTTTCATATGCATTGAAACTTAGTTGTCTTTCAGTTTATTCCAAATAACATTTGACTACTTAAAACAAGGGTTGGCTGTCTCTCATCTTGATGAGATTCTTATCTCAGGAGAAGTCTTCGGCACCATCACGTGATGAAGATTACTTGCAACGGCGAGATGAACTGCGCTCTACATTAAAAGGAGCCCCTTTCTCTCAGAGAGACTCTAGATTGCGTAATGCCAGTCCTGACCCATATTATGTCGACAAATCCAAGATAAATGATAAAAGTGCAGAACCTAGTGAGGTGTTATGGATAGGTTTTCCAGCCTTATTGAAGGTAGATGAAATGATCTTAAGAAAGGCTTTTTCACCATTTGGTGAGATTGAAAAGATTACTGTATTTCCAGGTCGTAGTTATGCTTTTGTTCGGTTTAGGAGCTTAACGTCAGCATGCAGGGCAAAAGAAACCCTTCAGGGAAAATTATTTGGAAATCCTCGTGTACATATTTGTTTTGCGAAGAGCGAAGCTGGCTCATCTAGTAGTGGGAGGACGCCTCTTTCTCCACATTATAAATCAAATGGTCACTCAGGAACTTCTGAGAACTTTCGGCAGGATAGGAATTTTGGAAGTTTAGTGTCAGATCCCAGCATTAGATCTCCTCGTTTTATGTCAAATCTGGATCCAGACTCTGATGTCCATGGCTTTAAGAGGAAGAGCATGTTACCTCCTGGTGGAAGCAATACATTTGATAATTTTAGGTTTGGGGAAGAACTAGGACCACCACCAGATGTGTATGAACGCCGTGGAAGTCCTCCAAGAGAAAGGGGCCCTCATTTTGAAGAATTTCCCCAGAAATTGCCTCAGAAAGCTTCATTTTATGATGAACCATGGGACTTACCAGATGATTCATATATGTTCCATGGAGCCAAAAAATTGAAGACAGGCTCATTTCCTCCTGATAAAGAGCTTCCAGAATATCCTTTCTCTGAATTAGAAGAGGAGAAACGAGCTTTTCCAAGATCATTCTCTGATTTTCCCCAACCTGAGTTCTTTGATAAGAACTATGGATATAAACAAAACTCTGACCACCTAAGCACTTTAACTCTTCCTCTTGGGGAAAGGAGTGATCGCTGGAAAGCTTCTTATGACAATTTCCAGATTGCCTCTGGTTCTATGCCTTCAAATCCTGTTGAGAGGAAAAGAATCACTCCTGAGCCAGAACAGTCCTCTTTGACTCTATGGAAATGGGAAGGAACTATAGCAAAGGGTGGAACTCCTGTCTGTCATGCTCGCGGATTTCCTGTAGGAAAATCCCTGGACATGTTGTTGTAAGTATTGCATGCTTCTCCTTTTCGCTTTTTATTAGTCACTGTTTTCTTCAACACTAGTTAAGTGATCCCTTCCCTAAGTTTTCTGGTCTATCTGCAGCAATTAAGATGCCAATTTGACTGGTGTACCACTTCTTTACATGAATGCATTGTTTTCTCATTGTTTTATAATGTTCTTGTGAGTGGTTGTGTTCCCAAAAAGAGTGCATCAAGATGACTCGGTATCCAGGAACAAAATGCTTCCTTTTTGTTCTCCATGACCATGACATATGAAGGTGTTCAATATTATACGTTTCATTGAGGCATATCATTCATTTTGTCCAGAAATTTCGACTGCCCCTACTAAGTGATGTTTGTCATTTGATACCAGGCTGTTATTGCATAATGATGGTTAGTTTTTATAAATTCGCAAAATTCGGTGAAAGTCTTGAATTGCCTAAAATTTCAATTTTAGAAAATAGAACTTCTAAATTGGACTTCTCATTTGATTCTGTCATCCTGCTGAGCACTTGCTAATTTTGAGGTGAACATTTTCCTGATGTCAAATTCTGTTCATGGATCTAAGTTACAAAAATATATTTGCCAAATTTGATATTTACTTGTGTAAATTAGAGTATATTTTAAAAAAATTGTATGTAATGATGATGTATGAGGGTGAGCTTCGGTGAAACAGCAAGGTGCAGGTCATGGAATCATCTTCTGACCCTTTTATAGTGGGAAGCCTAATGCACTGTTGACACCCTATATAAAGTTGATGAATATCATTTTAGATATTATATAGATAAACATGCCAGAGTAGTTGTGTGATCACCTGTTGCAGCCTTGTGATTATTAATATTTTGATCACTCACCTCATACTATTCTGCCTTTTCTTCTCCTTTTGTTTCCCCCCCTCAAATTGGACTTGCATTTTGAATTTACTGTTTGACAATTACATCCATGCTCCAGACCTGAATTTCTGGATTGCACTGCAAGGACTGGTCTAGACATGCTCGCGAAGCACTACTATCAAGCAGCTTCTGCTTGGGTTGTTTTCTTTGCCCCTGCTAGTGATGCAGACATTGGGTACTACAATGAATTCATGCATTATCTTGAGGAGAAGCAGCGAGCTGCAGTTGCTAAATTAGATGATAAGACCACCTTGTTTCTTGTACCCCCATCTGATTTCGCAGAGAAAGTACTGAGAGTACCAGGTAAACTATGTATTTCTGGTGTTGTTTTGAGATTAGAGCTTCCTGGTTCAAATTTTGGGCCTCTTAATCATCCAAATGAGAAAAGGGAAACATTGCCTTTTCACGGGGATGCACAATACACAAAGCCATCCACACCTTCAGGTCATTTTCGTCCAATGGGATCTTTCACAGATTTGGCCAGGTCGGGAGGCGATACATCCTTTTTAAGGGATGTGTCTACATCAGGTCCACCTGCAGCATTTTCAGGTTCTGCACATGCTGTTGGAA
Organism: Cnidoscolus chayamansa; assembly: GCA_948266635.1. Lineage (NCBI taxonomy): Eukaryota > Viridiplantae > Streptophyta > Magnoliopsida > Malpighiales > Euphorbiaceae > Cnidoscolus > Cnidoscolus chayamansa. The sequence goes on along the minus strand of CAOGCB011006648.1, from coordinate 1,606 downwards.
GAGTGTCTGATCCTTACAATGAGAGTAGACACGATTATCCACTTCAACAGCGGAACCCCATGCCCAACTGGTCTCCTCACCATCGGCAGAACTCTTTTCCGGTTAACAGAAATGCACCTTCACAAGCTTCCAATACTGCTATTGATACAGCCCTGGACCATAACTCGGTTATACCAAGGGCTGTGCAGGAGGAAGACATGGCTCTTCATGCAGCTAGCATGTCAAGTAACCTGTTATCTGGAGCCAGCAAGCCATCCCTTACGGAAAATAATTCGGTTCCTCTGTCTCTGCCTACTGCTTCCCTGCAACCGCAGCAACTTGCACAATTAGCTTCATCTTTTCTTGGGCAGCAGAGACAACCAGGGAGCCATGCAAATGTATCCGTGGGAGAAGATATTAGGCATGCAAACACAATGAATCAGTTGGAGAACCAGTTTAGGACAGCACAAACGCATGGTTTACAGAATAATCGGGCAGGTACAGAGATTCCCACATCTCAGTTTGGTCAACCACAACAGTTTCAGCAGCATCAGCATCAGCATCATCTTCAGGCATCCAATATGCCCAAAGCAGGACCAGCCCCACTTCAAAGGGAGGTTCAGCCAGGGACTTCAGCGGATCCTCAGATGCCAAGTTCTGGTACAGAAGAAGCAGAAGATGGGGATCCACAAAAACGACTGCAAGCAACATTACAGCTGGCAGCAGCTCTTCTTCAACAAATTCAACAGGGAAAAGGAACTTGACTGGTGCCCTTTTTGGTATCAGATATATTGGTTTCACCCATACCCAATCCCATATGGATGGAGTGGACCAAAATGGCTAGTGTTCAGAGAATGGCACAGAATATCATTGCAGGGTTTCGCTGATTGCAATTTGCTGTATCTGAGGTAGTATCACTGTGTGCTACTTGTTTACTTTTTCTTTTTTACTTGATTTAATGAAGTGGGAACTAGCCAATCTTTGTCAAATACCAGAAATTTAAGCTACTTTGGCTTCTTAACTGCACCGACTCGGACTATCAGTAAAATCCTAGGCCTTTTTGAGTTAAAATTGGTCCTTTGCTCTCTCTAAAGATGTTTTTAGGATTCAAGCAACCGGCTACCGAGCTTATCTAAAGCATAAAGCTGGTTCTGGGATTCATATTGCTGTGGTTTTCAAGAGATAAACAGCTTGCAATTACCATGGATGTGTATGCATCCAAAGAAATAAGAACATTTCCTGAAAGGAAAAACCCTCACCGATGTGAATGAATATCGACCTTCGTCATTTCTTTTATAAAAAGAAGTAATGAACAAGGTCCATGAATATGAAGTGGATACAAATAAAATGTTGGAGGCTACTCTCAAAATGTAATATAATTGCTTTTTACCTCATAAATTTCAAAGCTGAAGCACATCAAAACCTTTTTGGATCTTAAAAGAGAGTTTTGAGTTGAGGTACAAGTCACAATCAAATGCATTAGCCTCTTATTTAGCACACTTTGAATTGACAATCTTGCTAACCACACAATAACAAGAACAAACCCAATTGAAACCTCTTTTTTTGCTCAAAAATTTCTTTTGTTCTATTACTTTACAATACAAATAATTCAGTTCAATCTTCAGCA
>CAOGCB011006112.1:0-16266 GCA_948266635.1 Cnidoscolus chayamansa | reverse complement strand
TCTATTTAATATCTCATTTACCTTTAATTCATTTACTCAATTAAATTCACTCATTTGTGACCCTACACTCGAATCGCCTCGGTTTCCAGGCCAACCATCATATAATGAAATGCATGATACTACCCGGCCCACCGGTCGGATGTTACAGGTGATCTGAACCAACCTTTGTCCACCATCAGTAGTGAACATACTTTCATTATTTTGCTCTTTATCTTCCTTGTAATTGGTCCTTGTGAGAGTGTTAGCTCATTTGGCTCTAGGTGGGCTATGCTCACATCAAATTACCATTTAAATCATTTACTTAATTAAATTCACTCACTTATGACCCAACACTTGAACCACTATGGTTCCGGGTCAACTACTATGTGAATGCAATGCATGAGACTACTCGGCCCACTAGTCGGATGTTACATTCTTAAACTCATTTATTATCTCATTTAATCATTTTCTTGCTAATTACATCAATTTAGGTGCCTAAACTTCTAGACCCTAAAATCTGTCCGTAACAACTAAGGCTCCAGAGTTTCTGTTTCTCCTTGCGCATTGTCGTGCTCGCGAAGGGATGTGTCGCGCTCATGAGGAAGGCTCCAAAGTTTCTGTTTCTCCTTTGTGCATTGTCGCGCTCACGAATGTACGGGTCGCGCGCGCGAAGAATACTCTAGAGTTTCTATGTAATTTATTGCAATGTCGCGCTCGCGAATCTCTTATTCGCAGTCGTTAATTTTGTTCTGTTTTGGATGATATTTATTTTTCATTAAGGATAGTTTAGGCATTTGACTTTATTTAGAAGCCCTAGTTTTGATTAGGTCATATGTGACCATATATAAGGTTTGCATACAACTTTTGTACGGAATTAACTTTGAATTCAATAAAATTGTGAGAGTTTTTCTTCTTGAGTTCTTGAAGAGACTTTTTATGAACCTATCAAGGGAATTCCTTGTGGCATTCAAACTTGACTTATCAATCAATCTTCCATCATTGATTGTGGCGTCTTCATTATACCAAGGTTCGCATCTCTATTAGGTGTTGGGTCGCGGTTCCATTGAAACTTGAAAGATCTTGGGAAATTTTCCATATTTGGTTTCAGGTTTCGTCACAATTGTTGGCGAGGTTCATATCAGGTTGGCTTGGCTTGGTTTTGCAACCAAACCTCATTTTCTATGCACCTCGCCAAACTTCACTTTCAGTCTCTCCTTTATTTAAATTTTATGTTTATACCCTTAAAACTTTAAATTTTATCATTTTAACCTCTAGTCAGCTTTTTGATCTGATTTCTGAATATTCCATGAATATTTCGATCGAAAACTTAGATTTCAACATCAGAGAAGTGCCGAGTGTTACATTCATGGTGAAGCGTCAAGCCTTGGAGTCAAAGTATAACTTCTATACTTAAGGTATCCTTGATGATCTCAAGTCAAAAGATAATGCAGAACCATTATGATGTGAGTCTTTCATATCAAGATGAATATCTTAATGTCTGGTCTCTAATGTACTTATTTTTGAACAAGCATCCATATGTTAACTTTAAGCATCACCATGCTTACAATTATGAGAACTGCTACTTGATATAGTTAAGGTATATAATATGTGTCAGTCTATCAGTATCAATAACGTCTTGTCTCATCTATACTATGACCAAGGATAATTTAGGTGTTGACACAATTGCATGTAAATATGAATCTCATAACATGAACTCTTCATGGTTTTCTTTACACTGTGTTATGTAATGCCAATAACTTTATTATTGGTTTAAGATATTATTTAATGATAATCACACAAATATTTTATAATAAATGCACCAATAATAAAGGGATGTAATAATAATATTATCATGTTCAACAAAAAGGTATCCTTATTATAATGAGGCTTTAGGGCAAATATCTCTAACACAAAAAAGACCAACCAAATTAACCATTTATTGACTAATTGTCTTATTATTTAAACATTATATATTCTTATTATTTAAACATTATATATTCTTATTATTTAAACATTATATATTCTAATTATCAAACATTGTCCATGATATGAGCACAACTACACTTGGGAGGAATCAAAATCATGAGCTGGCATTGCCTCAAGGACCTATGACAAGATCAAGATCCAAGCAACTTAAGCAAGCATTGCAAGGATTCTTAAAACCTAACATTGAAGCTTTGCAAGGTCATTGTGATGTTGGAACTCATGGGGAGCAATTTGCCCATCCTTGGCTGAACATTACCAATGGGTTTCAAAAGTGTTTATTTGCTTTCTTTTTAATTTGTAATGAGTAATTAAGATAATTTAAACTTTGGGTAGCCTTTAGGTATTTAGTTATTTAGGTATTTCTTTATTTTAAGGGGATTCTTGGGCTTTCTGAGCTATGGGCATTGGGAGAAGGCTTGGATTGACTTTATGAAGTTTCTTGGACTTGTAAACTTCTGTTTTAGATAGGATTTTTAATGGACTTTGTAACAGCTCTTCTTAGAATATGTTTAAAAATTCAAGTTGGGATTAAAATTTGAGTTGGGCTTAAAATAGGTTTAAAATTAGAGTTGGGCTTAGAATAAGTTTAAAATTCGAGTTGGGCTTAAAACTTCATGTTTTGGATTATTTTGTAAAGATTTTGACCATTTAGAGTTAGGGTTAGGGTTGGTTGCCTAGGGTTAGGATTTAGTATAAAGACCTTATTTTATCGTTGTAACAATATATTATCAATATTATTAATAAGAATTTTGAAAATTTGCTTTGCAAAGTTTATGTTCTTCCTTTGATATTTGAAAGGGTATCTTGATATTAACCTTGCATCAAGAAATCAAGTTAGGGTATGTTTTTCTATATACATGTTTGAATCTGATTCTTTTTGTCATAATCAATCCATTATGAATGTTCTTATTGCTTGTTCAATATAGGGTGTTCTAGATTGGGGGTTTGGGTTCTTATTTCTTTTTGGGTATTAGGGTTATGCTAAAGGGGGTATAGTCTTTTTAGGCTAGGTTTCTACATCAATTGGTATCTGAGCTAGGGTAAGGGTTTTTACTCTTAACTATTCTCTAATTTTCTATTTTAATTGATTCAAATTCGTTTATATAGAAAAAAAGACCAAAAAAAAAAGAAAAAAAATTAGTTAAATTCCTTAACAACATTCAAATTGCATAATTAGGTTTTCTAGTCGAAATTGGGAATTATTGTGTTATTATTTTTCTAATTGATTTTTAGGCATATATTAGTGTTAGTAAGGTATTTTGAATCTAACCCAAGTGTTGAATCTGATTTGATTTTTGAGTCTTTCCTTGACAGCCTTGAAATTGCATGAGTAGGGTTTCTAGCCGAAATTGAGAATTCTTGTGCTATTCTTTTTCTCTTGTTTTTATTTATATACTTCTTTGATCTTTTATTGTTGAGTTTACATTGTTCAAGTTTAATCTAGGTTGCATGCTAGATAAACCTCGTGTTTAAGTTCATTCGTGTTGTTTTGTTCTTTTGATCTTTATTTGTCATTTTGGTGTCAAATCTAATTTTTGGTCTCTTCTATGCTAAGTTTGACATATTGACATTGTTGAACATCATTATATCATATAATGCACAAAATTGACTCTTTGTGTGCTAATTACATCTTTAGTTCTCATTGGTCAATTGCCTTTAGAATTGCATCTTTGCTGTTTTTGTTAGGGTTTTCAACTTTTTTTTTTTTCTTTTATTCAAGTGTGTTTAGTTTGCATATCTAGGACTTGTTTTTCTCAAGTGAAATCTTGATATATCAAGTGAGTGTCATGAGAGCAAATACAAGTGAGTAGAGTGTAAACTTTTTGTTTCTATTTCTTACTTTTAAAATGAGTGATTAAGAGTATGATGACTTAGAAAAGCCTCCAATGGACCGTAATGTGATGTATAAAGCCTTCATAAGCAAATTTGCTAAACTGAATAGAAGAATTGAGAGCTTTGAGAATGCTTCCAAGGGAAAGTCAAAATGTATCGATGAAGATTATGTGGAGGATGATGCTCAGTGTACCATGAACTGGGCTAGAAGGTATAGGGAAAGAAGCCCACGGGTGGACAACAGCCTGAGTTCCATCAAGGTGAAGATTCCACCTCTTGGTGGCAAAAACGATGTTGATGCATTCCTAGAGTGGGAGCAGAAAGTTGAGATGATATTCAACTGTCACAACTATTCTGAAGAGAAAAAGGTACAACTCGCTGCCCTTGAGTTTTCTAGTTATGCTTTGGTTTGGTGAAATGAAATGAGCAGGAATAGAAGGAGAAACTGTGACCCATTGTTACTTGGGAGCAGATGAAATTTGTGATGAGGAAGAAGTATGTTCCTACTTGCTACTACCGAGAGGTACATCACCAATTGCAAAGACTTATACAAGGGTTTAAATCAGTTGATGAATATAGTAAGGAGATGGAAACATTAATGATCAGGGTAAGTCTTACGAAGGATGAAGACCAGACTATGACACAATTTTTGGGAGGTCGAAATCGAAACAATTATGAGGTGGTAGAGTTGTATCCATACGCTGACCTTAAGGATCTCATAAACATTGCCATTAAATTGGAGAAGCAACACAAGCAAAAGTGGGCAGCCAACAAGCCAATTTCAAGCTCCAACTTAAAATGGGGTTCGAAATGGAGTAGCAAGGCTGCCCCATAAAAATTTGATAAGTCTCCAGCTTAAGAAGGTGCATTCCCTTCTAAAGACACTTCTAATAATCAAGGTAAAGATGTGGCAGCCCCTAAATCTACTAGAACTAGAGATATTCAATGTTTTAAATGTAAAGGGCATGGGCATTATGTTAATGAGCGTGTTAATAAGAAGGCCATGATTATTAGGGGAGATGAAATAGTCTCCGAATCTGATTCTGATAATAAAATGCCACCATTAGAAGATTGTTTCGATGTAGATGAGGAAGATGTAGAGTACCTTGTGCATGGTGGATTCTTAGTTATTTTGCGTGCATTGAACTTAAATGTAAAAGAGGAGGGTTTAGAATAATGGAAAAACATATTCCACAATTAATGTCTAATAAGTGGGAAGGTTTGTAGCATGATTATAGATGGAGAGAGCTATGTTAATTGTGCAAGTACATTTCTTGTTGATAAACTTAGCCTTAAAACTGAAAGAACATCTATTCCCATATAAGCTACAATGGTTGAGTGATTATGGAGAGGTGAAAATGGGTAGGCGTATTAGAGTTCCTTTTTCCATTGGTAAATATGTTGATGAGATCACTTGCGATGTTGTTCCCATGCAAGCTAGTCATATTTTGTTGGGTAGGCCATGGTAGTATGATAGATGTGCATTGCATGATGGATTTAGGAAAAGGCATATTGTTGTCCCAAGTGTATGTGACCAATAGGGGTGAATTGGTCACTTTTTGACTTTTCTCAAGTTTTTAAGTTATTGCTCTAAACTTCTAAGAAAAATTGTGGCTGAGTGCTTCTATTATGCTTTCTACTCAAACTGATATAAATAATTTTGATTGATTCAAGATTGCAAAATATAAAATGAGTTAGCTAATTTTTTGCCTGTGAATTGGTTATTGTTCACGTTACTGTTCATGCTGAAATTAGCTAAGTGATTAGGTTCACTAATTTTAGGTATCTACCTTAATGAATTCTCAATACAATCAACTAAACATAAATATGTATCTTTTAGTAAGTTCAAAACACATTCATAAGTAATCAAACATAAGAAGTTAGGGAAAAGAAAATTCAAACGCTGGAATTTATAGTGGTTCGGCAAAATGGTCTACGTCCACTCTTCTCAAGCTTCCTCTTGAGATCTTCAATGTACTATCTATCTCTTTTAACAGGTAAGGGATGAACCATTTACAGTCCTCCAAGCTTCTCGGGTGTTTAGAAAACCTTTACAAGTTTGATGTACCCTCAAAGTTCTTTAAGCTTGCAAGGTGCTTAATGACCTATTCCAAGTGATGTACCCTGACTTAGACTAATCCTCAAAATAATTTAATGTTTGTAAAGAGTAACTCTCTTTTAACAGCTTACAATTAAATGCTATAAGAAGAGAGAGAAGATTTTCCAATGAAGCTCTCAATAAATGCTTGTAAAAATGCTGAAATTGGTGCTTAAGAATTACTTAATAATGTTTCACATTCATTACTTAAAATTGAAGTAAATGCATGCATATATATCCAAGTTCAAGCTCAAAAATTTCTAGGACAGAAGGACAACCAACGGCTAGAAAACTAGCCATTACACTTCAGCAGACTATACAACAGTCTGCACAGTCAGAGTGTTATCAGTCATCTATAAGGCTCAGTCCAAAATTAGCTTAGCTAAAATTATTTTCATCCAGAAAGTAGTTAGCTAATTTTGAAAAGATATCATGCTAATTCTAAAAGTAGTTTGCTAATTTTTATTTTTCTATCAAGACTAGAAAAGACTTATTCTAAAATTAGTTCGCTAATTTTAACCCTTGAGTTAGAATTAGGTATCTAATTTTAGCTCAATTTAAACTCGATTTTTCTTAACTTAAAAAAACATATTTTGAAATCACTCTAAAAATCTTTTTATGAATGAGAAATCATTGGCAGATCTTAATCTTGCTTCTCTTACATGTTTTTGCCTAGACTCTTATGTCTTCATCTTGTCTTTCATGGATCTTCATGATATTTCCTTGTCTTCTTCTTTTTTGATATACTATTTCTTGTATGGTCTGTAATTCTTAAAAATCTGTTAGCATATATCACTAAGTTTTGTTATCATCAAAATAGATTTTCTTCTTATGGGGTCAACAATCTCCCCTTTTTTTATGATGACAAAACTCAATGCTCACAAGAAAAAGTCTATAGCACTATCGTATAAGTATTTACATATTTAAGTATAAAGATAATATGCTCTTTAAAAGAATACTCCCCTTGAGTTTATACTGGATAATTTTTAGCTCTCCCTGAAGCATAAATTTCTTTTTTACTTGTGATTTTAATTAGTTCACATATCATCATGGATCAAGATATAATCATGCCACACAAATTCATTTATAGAGGAGCAATTTACAATTTATCCTTGTCATTTCATTTGCTCCTTGTAAACCTTCAATGATTCACAAGTCAAACAGCAACATAATCAACACATAAGAATGAAAAAGCAACTCAATGATCATAAAAATCAATCCAAAATCTCATAAGACTCATAAGAATTTTCCAAAATGATTTAGATTAATATACAATTGAAAAATATAACATTCAGTTCATTACATATATTCTAAATATTCAACATATAGATTAATTCCTAAATATTTCTCCTAAACAACTCATTCTTCTCCCCTTTTTTGTTAACCATAAAAAAGAAATAGGGGTGGAAAAGAAACATACAAAGACTTAGAGACTGATTGTTTAGAAAATAATTAAAAGGATTTGGCAAACATTCAGATATCAAAGGGCTTGGTAGAACTTCCAATCACTCCAGGTTTAACTGTCATGGTCTTAAGACCATGTCTTGCACTCCTTCTCAGAGGTGCAACAGTCATGGAGTGAACGGGTGGCTTGGGCTTTTTGAAGGAGGAGGAAGGAACTAATGGTGGTGCAAAAACTGCAGGAACATGAGCTTCAGGAATTTCTAGAGGTTTAAGAATAGAAGGCACTACGACTATCTCAGGGGATGAACCAGTTACTTTCTTGGTCTTCTCATCAAGTTCTTTCTCACTTATGGGTTCATCCTGACCTTCGCAAGGTCTTGAGGCTTCTTCCTGAGTGCTCTACTGTTCTTTCTCCTTCTTTGCACACTCTTGTTTTGTTGTGTTGAAGGTCATTGCAAGTACCCTGTCAAGCTTTTCTCCAATTCTTCTTAAATGAAGTATGAATTCTACACTGGCTTGATCCTTCTATTTTGCAACTTATGTATGGAGTTTCAGAGCAATTTCTAGAGTTTCCACAATAATATTGGTTGTGCTCTTAATAGTGTTCAACATTTCCTCATGCTTATTGTGCATGGTTTTTCCCTCTTTTTTTTTTAGTTTCCATATGCTTAGTTTCTTCCTTTTATTTCTCATATTCTTCATTATTTTTCTTAAATTTCCTCTTCAGCTTCCCTTCCTTAGAATTATAAGTTTCCTTTATCACTAATAGTTGAGTATCCAATTTTTCATTTTGCAAATCAATTCCTAATTTTTCAAATAATAGGGTAAGAAACATTCCATATGGCAACTTTCTTACTGTTGAGTTTCTAAGAATGGAATTGAAAATGAGGAAGGCTAGGTTAAGAGGCTTCTTCTAGATTAAGTGCCACAAAATGCACCAATCAAGTTTGTTAAAATAGGAATGGCTCCCTATTCTTGGAGAAAGAAAGTAGATGATGATTGAGTGAAGAATTTTTATTTTCTAAGGAAAATGGATCATGCTTAGTTTCTCAGATTCTAAGTGCAGTTTGGGAAATAAGGATTCTCTAAAATCAACCTCATTGTATCCTTTGACATTACTTACTTCCTTGAAAGATTCTACTTTGCTTCCCTGATTTGGTATATCTAGGACTTCACTTAGTGTTTGGACAGACACAGAAAATTTGTTTCCTTTTGATTTGACACTAAATTTCTGTTCATTTGCAATAACAGTTAGGGTTTGGTAGAACTCCTGCATAAGCTCTGGGTAATAATTTTTCTTTAATCCCACTAAACTTTCCCAACCCTATGCTTGAAATAACTCTATTAATTTAAACTCAAGCCCTTCAAAAGCAATCCATAATATGTACCTGGGTGTAAAAATAGTTTTTATGTTTGCATGCTGGTCAGAAGTTTTTGCCTTTTTGGTTGATGGTTCTACAGTTTCAAAAGTGGAGATACCTTTGTTGGGTATATTGAGACTCTCTAAAGGAATATCAGACTCAGACGACTCTGAGGGACTTGAGTAGTACATTTCTCCTTTTCATTTCATAGCAGGCTTCTTGATTCTAACCATGGTTTTAGAGATGGTTTTCGGGAGGACGACGATGGAAACGGTTGAGAGAATGAGAAAAGATATGAAACTGGAGAGATATGTCGTTCAGAGTTCAGAATGATTCTTTAATAGGAAAATTTTATTCCCGCTTGAATGAGTATTTAGAAATTTCAAAAATACCCCTCTGTTTTAAGTCTTCTTTAGCAAGGCTAAATAAGGACACAAAGGTCATTTCTGTATTACTAAACTTAGCATACTATTTCTTCTTCTCTTCTAATTCTTAGTGCTTCTTAAAATTAGCTTGCTAGTTTTTGAAATTAGCTTAGCTAAATTTGTTCTTACAAATTTTAGCTAGCTAATTTTGTTTTGACTATTTCAACTGGCTAACTAATTTTTCAAATATATTCCTGTCATTATATCTCCACCATGCAAGGGTCAATTCTAACAATCATCAGGTATACCTCTATGTTTAAGCACTAAATTAAGAATCACAACATCACAATCATTTAAGATATGATTAAAATTAAGGAGATGGCGCTCTTTGAACAAGTTTAAGTGTCTCATGATTCAATCATTCCTAGTTCTCTTCTTATTTGACAAAATGTTTCTTCATTCAAAGGCTTTGTGAAGATATCAGTAAGTTGATATTCTATCTTTACAAATTCTAATCTTATATCTCTATTTTGCACATGGTCTCTTATAAAGTGATGCCTAATCTCAATGTGTTTTGTTCTAGAGTGTTGCACTAGATTTTTTGATAGATTTATAGCACTTGTGTTGTCACACCTAATTGGTATGCAACCTTATTTAATTCTATAATCCTCTAATTGCTGCTTCATTCATAAAATTTGAGCAACACAGCTACCTGCTGTAACATATTCAACTTCAGCAGTTGATAAGGCAATAGAGGATTGTTTCTTATTGTGCCAAGAAACTAAAGCAAAACCAAGAAATTGGTAGGTTCTAGAAGTGCTTTTTCTATCTGATCGACTACCTGCAAAATCTGAGTCACTATATATTATTAGATATATGTTTTCTCCTTTGGGATACCATAGTCCTATAGAAATTGTTCCTACAAGATATCTTAAAATCCTTTTTACAGCAATCACGTGTGACTCTTTTGGACATGATTGAAATCTAGCACACAAGCACACACTAAAATGAATATCTGGTCTGGAAGTAGTCAAATAAAGAAGGGATCTAATCATACCTCTGTATAATCTTTGATCAACTTCTTTACCTTTCTCATCTTTGTCTAGCTTTATGTTGGTATTCATTGGAGTGCCTATGCTCATTAATTCTTCCATTCTAAATTTCTTTAGAATGTCTTTGATATATTTTGACTGATTAATGAAAATTTTTTCATCCATTTGCTTAATTTGCAGTCTAAGGAAGAGGGTGAGCTCTCCCATTAGACTCATCTCAAACTCATTCCGCATTAACTTTGAAAATTTCTTGCAAAGAGGCTCATTAGTAATGCCAAAGATTATATCATCAACAAAAAGTTTGCACAATTAGAATATCATGCTTGTGATTCTTTATAAACAATCTAGTATTTACTTTCCTCTTCTGAATTTATTTTTCAGCAAAAATTTGTTAAGTCTCTCATACCAAACTCTATGAGCTTGTTTTAGTCCATAGAGAGCCTTTTCAAGTTTGAATACATAATTTGGATATATAACATCTTCAAAACCAGAAGGTTGATCAGCGTAGACTTCTTCCTCTATGTATCCATTTAAAAGTTCACTTTTAACATCTATTAGGTTTAATAGAAAATTTTATGACATGCATATGCATACATCATTCTGATTGCTTCAATCCTAGCTACTGGTGCAAATGTTTCATTAAATTCTGTCCCTTCTTCTTGGTTGTAACCTTGTGCAACTAACTGATAAGATCATATTTTGCTTATATTTTCTTTCAAGATTTGTGCTAAATATATATTAATATCATAAGAAAATATAATAAATTGGTACTTAATGTTGTTTATTGTGAAAATGCAGGTTTTAAGGACCTAGAAGGCAAAATCAATTGAATTGGAGGAGTTTTTGAAAAATCAAAGTGCAAAGAAAAGGAAATCGAATATGATCTCGAAGAGATTTCCTTGACCAAATCTCTTATCTCCAGCGGAAATCGAATCTGATATCGAGAGATTCCTTTGACCAAATATCATATCTCCAGCGGGAATCAAATCTGATATTGGGAGATTTGCTCACCAGATCAGATTCTTCTCTCTCCTCCCTGGACTTTATAAAAGTCATTGGTGTGAACCTTGGAAAGACATTCATTCTTGTAGAGAATTATTTCATTCTCCCATTTTTCCATTTATCTTCTTCTTGTAACATTTTAGTTTTCTCTTAGACTTTCTTTAGAAATTTATTTTCTGTTCATTCTTATTTCATTGTGATAAGCTGAAAGAAATTATTGTGGACGATTGGGATTTCGTTGTTTAACAAATTCAGGGAAGACTTCAACATTTATTTCATTTCAATTATTTCTTTATGTGATTCTTATTTTCCGGTATGTATTTCACTTCTCCTGCACATTTAAATTATCTTTCTATATTGAGCATCATTATGCTCTAAATTCTTTGGTGGGAAATAAGATGAAGCCTTAATCAACTAAAATGATTATTGGATTCATGTTATAAATAGTTGATTATGTGGAGTTTTTCATATGGGGATTTCTACTATAAATTGAATTCGATAATTGAATTCAGTTTATAGAGATCTAAATAACCCGACAGGAAAATCTAGATTTGTTAGGAACTTCCAAATAAGATTTAATAACTTATGTTAGAGCAGTGTTATTTAATTTTATTTAGATTTGATATTAGTATTTATTCAGCGTTGTTAATTAATTTTTCACCAAGGGATTGGGAGAATTTATTTTAATCACATTAGGCAGTCGTTTAATTGGAAAATTGATGATTGTAATGTTGAATTCTCATTTACTTTAATTAGCTGGAGCTATTATCTTTATTTGGGGTTTTTATTCTTTAAATTAAAAAAGATTTAAAGTTGTTAAATTCTTATGAAAATTCCACATAGCTACTATAACATGAACACAAATTGATTAGGACAGTTAGGGTGGATTCTAATTTTCCCACATTCTATTTATTAAATTTTAATTCTCCTTTTTGCACATTCAATATTATTTCATATAATTTTATCATCTTACATTATTACCTAAATAATAATGAAAATTGATACAACCTAATAATTAATTAATCTTTAAGGTTCGACACTCTTTCTCCCACTATATTACTTGATCCGATCTGGTACACTTGCCAGTAGTTATTCACTCTTTAAATCTTCATTTATTTTTTATATCTTTTTGCGTCGATCAAGTTTTTGGCGTCGTTGTCGGGGATTATTTAATATTAGACCACTTTCAATTTTATTGTTATTTTAGGTGCAAACTTTTTTTATTTTATTTTATTTTTGTTGTGTTATTGTCTCTTATTTTCGTTTGCATGTGTTTTATGCGCCAAGGTAGAAGTGCTGACCTTCTACCAATTGATCTTGAAATAGAACGTACCTTGTGAAAACTTAGAAAAGAGCAAAGAAAAAGGAAACAAATTAAAATGGCAGAAGAGAACAACAATGGTATTCAGGTTAATGGTAGACCACTTCGGGAATATACGGTGCCCATTGTTTTAGGTCCTGCAATCAAAAGGCTTACCATCCAGGCAAACAATTTTGAATTAAAGCTAGCGCTCATTCTGATGGTTTAATCAAATCAATTTGGAGAATACCCAAATGAGAGTCTTGATAAGCATATCACAATTTTTGTTCAATATTGTAATACAATGAAAATAAATAATGTATCTGATGATGTTATCAGATTCCAACTTTTTTCATTTTCACTTAGAGATAAAGCTAAAGCTTGGTTTAATTCACTGCCACAAAATTCTATAACCACTTGGGTTGATCTCTCATCTATGTTTCTCAGGAGATTTTTTCCACCAGCTAGGATTGCAAGGTTAAGAAGCGACATCACTAACTTCACCTAGTTTAGTGGTGAATCACTATATGAAATTTGGGAAAGATTCAAGGAGGCAATTAGAAGATGCCCCCATCATGGACTGCCAGTCAACCTCCTAATTGAGATTTTTTATCTCAGTCTAGATGAGACATTAAGATCTCTGGTAGATGCTGCTTCAGGAGGTGCAATAATGAGTAAGACGTATGAGGAGGCAAGTGCTTTAATTGATGAAATGGCCTCTAGTGCTCACAATTGGCATAACGAACGAAGTAAGTGTAGAGTGGCATCTGTTAATGACCTGGACAATTTGACAACCTAGATCTCAGCTCTTCCAGCCCAGGTAAGCAAACTCACCTCTGCACCTTCCTTCAATACTAATTCTTATTGTGTATCATGTTCAGCTCCTGAATCCCCATCCATTTCAACTTATGTAGAGCAAGCAAACTTTGTCAACAATTCCAAAGAGGTAACCAAGGTCCTTATTCAAACACTTATAATCTAGAGTGGCGTAACCATCCAAATCTCTCATGGAGAAATGATAATAATGCCCTCAGACTACCTGGATTTCAAAAACATGTTCTTAATTTCAATACTTCTCAACAATAAGGCACTTATCAGAATACCCATTCTTAACAAGGTCAACAAAAAAAATGGCAGAATTAATGTTGAGTTATATGTAAAAAACTGACACAATGTTGTAGAATCAACAGGCAACCATTAGGAATCTTGAGAATCAAGTTAATCAGATGTCTCAATAGTTAAGTAACAGACCATCTGGGTCTTTACCCAACAATGCTGAATAAAATCCTAAAGGGTTAAATGCTATAATATTGAGAAGTGGTAAGGAATTAGTTGATAACTCAAATGATAAAGGGAAACAAAAGGAAGAGGAACCAAAGTAAGATTCACCAAAAGTGAAACCATATGTTCTTCCAGTTCCTTTCCCAGGAAGTCTTAAGCAACAACAATTGGATTTGCAATTGGCGAAATTTCTAGAAGTCTTTAAAAAATTGCAAATTCACATTCCTTTTGCAGAAACACTTCAACAAATGCCTTCATATGTCAAATTTATGAAGGAGTTGCTCACCAAGAAAAGAAAGATAGATGAAAATGAACATGTAATGCTTACAGGAGAGTGTTCCATGATTCTACAAAAGAATACACCCAACATGCCAAGAAAGCAAAGAGATCAAGGAAGTTTTACGGTTCCTTGCACTATTGGTAGTTTTCATTTTGATAAAGTTCTTATAGACTCTGGTGCAAGTATAAACTTAATGCCTTTGTCCATTTTCAAGAAACTAGGAGTTGGGGAATGCAAGGAGACTCATGTCACCCTACAACTAGCTGATAGAAGCGTCAAATACCCAATGGGGATAATGGAGAATGTCCTAGTAAAAGTCGACAAATTCATATTCCCAGTTGACTTTATAGTCTTGGAAATGGAAGAGGACAGAGAAGTACCCTTGATCTTAGGGAGACCTTTTCTTGCAATAGGTAAGGCATTGATTGATGTGGAACAAGGTAAGCTCACTTTGAGAGTAATGGGTGATGAAGTAACTTTTAATGTTTACGAAGCTATGAGAAAGTTTGATAATTACGATTCTTGTTGCACAATTGATATTATTGACGAGTGTACCTTTGAGAAAATTGAAAAGAATGCGGGTATGGAAACTATAAAGTCAATGCTCAAAGATCTGGATGAAAGGACTGAAGGCCGGCTCAAGCCGCCTCTAGTTCGGCGGCCTTGAAAGAAGGCAGACCAAAAACAAAGGAAAGGTTGGCGGCCTTGAAAGAAGGCCAACTAAAAACAAAGGAAAGGTCGGCGGCCTTGAGTGAAGAATGCGTAGAAAGAGTGTTAGACATCCTAGCTCGCTACTACGAGGACCTTGGCACAAGCAAAAAGAAACCAGTCCCATCATTAACACAACCTCCGACACTTAAGCTTAAACCATTACCTAATCATTTGAAATATGCTTATCTTTGAACGAAGGATACTTTGCCAATAATTATTTCCTCTTCTCTTACAAGTGATTAAGAACATCAACTTTTAGATGTTCTGAGAGAACATAAAGAAGCTATCGGGTGGACCATTGCTGATATCAAGGGAATTAGCCCTTTAATTTGTACCCATAAGATACTGCTTGAGGCCAAGTACAAACCTACAGTGCAACCATAAAGAAGACTCAACCCAACTCTGAAGGAGGTAATAAAAAAGGAAGTGCTGAAATTATTAGAAGCATGTATTATTTTCCCTATCTCTGATAGTAAATGGGTTAATTCTGTCCAAGTAGTGCCAAAAAAGGTTGGTATGAATGTAGTAAAACATGAGGATAATGAATTAATTCCCACTCACACTGTAACTGGTTAGAGAGTCTGTATAGACTACAAGAAACTAAATACTGCTACACGTCAGGATCATTTCCCCCTCCCCTTCATTGATCAGATGTTAGAAAAACTTGTAAGGAATGATTATTATTATTTTCTAGACGGTTATTCTGGGTACAATCAAATCCATATTGCACCTGAAGACTAAGAGAAAACCACCTTTACTTGTCCCTGATGGCATTGCCAAAGTACTATGTATTACTGTGTTGTTTTGTTTATGTTAGATTTCACTTGTTTTTGTGTAGTTTTGGGTTAGAATGTGTGCAGGTATGAATTCAAGCATTAGTAGGTGAAAATGAAGATATGAAGGATTGAAAAGGCTAAATTGAAAAGGTGGAAGTCGCGCCCGCGACACATATGCTCTTAGTCGCGAAATTGCCAAATGCCAGGCAGAGAGTTCTCGCGCCCGCACCATCCAAGCTCGCGGTCGCGAAAATTGCATTTTTCAGGCAGAAACTTTTCTTGGTCGCGACATCAACTTTCACGATCTCGACTTGGGCCAGACTTCAGACAGTGACTTCCCGAGATCAACTCGCGACCGCGAATCCAAAATTCTTGCCCACGACACGACACTGATAGTTACAGAATTACATGGCTGATTGGGGAGACATGTTGTTTCAAGGGATCAACCGTTGGCAGTTGTAAATAACAGGCCAAAACCAACCCCAAATGATCAACTACAACTTCCAACCGTCATTTTATCTATAAATATGCAAAAAGGGAAACATGAAGGGAGACTAATTTTATCAATACAGAAATTTGAAGGAAAAATCAGAACTCAACATCCAACCAAGGAAAAGGCGAGAGTCATTCCAGAATCAAGTCTATCAACAACTGCAAGGGATTCCTCGAGGTGTGACGCCTTCATAGAGGCAAGAAGTTATTTCAATTTTTGTAATTCCTTCTTGTTATTCAAATCTCTTGGTTGTTGTACTTTTTATCTTTTGTCAAGAACAACATTGCAAAGTGTGGATTTTATGAATACAATTAATCTTAAAGCTATTTTGTTGATCTTATTTAG
>CAOGCB011005973.1:0-14497 GCA_948266635.1 Cnidoscolus chayamansa | reverse complement strand
ATGTAATTTATTTATTTATTTTCAACACGAATTTAATATTTTATAAATAAAATATACTATTCAATAATAGTAATATGTAGAATTAAATACTTCTATATTAGTTAATATATGTATAAATATATCATAATAAATATTGAAGTTATTTTAAAAAAATATTGAAAGTTTAATTGATTTGATTAATTATTTTTATTTATATTAATAGGTGTTGTATATAATTAATTTATATATATTTAATTTTTAATGACTCATTGGCTGAACCATTGACCCACTAGTTGAACCCCTGAACTATCGACCTGGTCCTTTTGCGGGTCAACATTCGATCCTGGCTTAAGAACACTGCTTACATCCAACCCTCCTTGTCGTCTGCAATGCAGGAGGCTTGCATACTATAACTGAAATTTTTACTTCCTATTTGGTTGATTAATTATGCATCCAAATGAGTTTGTGCTGCAGCAATGGAATTCTACAAATGGAAAAAAAAAGGAGATATTTCTTCAGAGAAGATAATAGCTGTACTTTTTTCTTTGGGAAGTTCTTGTCGGTTTTACTTCCTGCTTTATTTATTGTGATACCATTGATTTGAGCTGGTTTAATGGAATAGTGAATCATGAAAAGGTTTTGTGTATTCTGATAGATTGTTTCAAGATTGACATCCTGACATCCTGGCAATTCTAATATGCAGAGGGATAGCATTGGAATCGGTGGCTCCTGGTCTGACTTTGTTGACTACTTTGCAGCCTCTGTTAAGTCTGAAGATGTAAAGCTTGTTCTGGGGAAACATTCAGACCCATATGGTGACTGATATTCTGTTCTTATTATCTTGCTACCATTGATGAATCCTCATGTGTTGTTTTTTTCCTTGAATAGATTAGTAATTATTTAATGCTACATATTGTATTTTTTTTCATATGCAATTTTCAAACAAGAAATGCTTAGTCCAACTACATTACTTAAATCGAGGGTTCTGAGTTCTGACTTGTGAGTTTCAAAGTTTTAGCATCTACTGTATCTGATTTTGTATGTTCAATGAGGCTATAGGGTGAAACAGATGCACTAGCAACTTTTAACCTTAATTTATTCAGTGGTCATATATTTTTTTTTTAATTTTATCCAGGATGCCTTAAGGTGGTACCTTTTTTATATTGATTAGAATCTAATTAAAGGAATTTTGATTCCTCAGTGTAAGTTTTGTTATGTAATGTATAAAATCTTATATTTGGTTTGATTTATAAAATTATGTTTTTTTTATCTGTGTTTTAGGTCCGATACATGCAAAATTAGTTGCTCAGAAATCAAAAGGAATGCCTTTGATTTCCATTTCCCTGAAAAAACTTGTGGATTCTGCTGCAAATGATGCCATGGAAAATGTGTCTTTTGGGCTCTTCAAGGCTTTTAAATTGATGCAGAATTTGGTAATACAAGGTTGTCTTCTATATTCTATTTATGCAATTGTTAGCTCTTCCCTTATTCGATATATGTTTTTCTTATCATTAATATATTTGTTTGTATCCATTAGAGATCTTAGTTAGAAATCCAAGTACATTAAAGATCTTAAGCTCCAGAGGTTGGGACCCTGTAAATCAATGTAAATTTTATCAATTAACAACAGTCAATTTTGAAAAATAATAGAAGCTTTTAGCTCTCTTTAAAAGTTTGATGTCACTGGGATTGTGAAGTTGTGATCCATCATCAACTCATCCTTAAATTTAAGATTTTCATTGATCATCATAAACCTGGAAAATACCTTTCAGAACACCCTGTTTAGCATAATATCAACCTCAGCATGCCTTTTAAAGACCTTAAGTAACTGCTGCCGGTAGACTTCATCAACCAACTTTAGTTGAAGAATTTAGTTCTTTTTCTGAAGCAATGAACTCCGAGAAATTCAACCTTTATTTTTTTCCACTTTAGACAGATAAGAACATATTTTCCTGGAACTAATTGTCAGTCATTTCTTTGATTGTGTTGTCAGAGCAAGGGTGCACCTCACAATTGACAAAAGTGATATCAGCTGAAAAGGTATGTTGCTTACCACTAATTTCAAAGATATTTTATTATTATTTTATTGCTATGTATGTTTAACCTGCAGAAATGTGCCATTGCTATTGGTTTTCTAGACACTTCAATTTTACATCTATCCTGGAGCCTTGAGCAACCTGGTGTCTTATGTCTAGCATTCTGCTTAAGTTACATCATTTACATGCTACTTTACTGTTAGTGAAGTAGGACAGCTTGCTGATCGATTAATGCGAACAGTAATTATTGCAATCCATCAACAACTCATACGAATAGTTGCTTATGGATCGTACTCATGAATGGTTGCAAGCAATACCAATGAACAGTACATAGAAATTTAGGCATCAAAATGAGGCTAGAATTAACCAACTACAATAACCAACAGAAACCAGCTTACCAATTGACTTCAACAGATCTAAAACAAAACCTAAATTCAGATAGAATTGCTCAAGAAGTACATGCCCCTATTTACAATAGCAAACATGGAACACTCGACCAATTTGGGCAATAACACCAATCACAGTCAAGTTTTTTGTTTGTGTTGTCATCTGCTTGTTTCTTCTGAAAAATTCAACCTTCAGCCTTTGTGACACTGGAGATTTTGAAGCTGAACCTACAGGGAGAAAGTGGCAAAAGAGTGGAGGCTGATATGGCAGTGAATCTTTGAAGGAAGAATTTTTAGTCCAGAAAAAATATGAAGTTTTGGTCTACAAGGGTCTTGTTTATTATTCATTTTTTAATACCAGCTAATAAAAACTGTAACAAAAATACATGATCAACTAATGGAATGAATTCATGCACTGAATTGATTAAAAAGGAAAAACTCTTTGATTGAAGTGTTAAAGCACCAAATCAAATTGTATTTTTTGAACTTTGTGCAAGTACTTGACATTAGAGTAGTTCCCAGATTTCCATTTTGGCTTCCCTCCCTCCAATAAGAGATAATAGATAAACCTTTTACTTGTTTTAATTATGATCATGACTCAACACCAAAAGTGATGGTGCTGTTGTATTTTGATATCTTGAAGTTGGGTAAATCCTTATTGGTGGTCACTTTTCACCTCAAGGTCATTGCTTAATTGACACAATTTGTGTAGTTATGTCAATCATTAATCTTGATTTGTTCAAGATTCAGTACACAAAGATATCATAGAATTCTAGCTTAGTATGGGTAACTGAACTGCTGTATAAGCATGCTGATATAAGAATAAATACCCAGTGTATCTTGACCCCCAAGTAACACCTTTTTGTCAGGAGGACAGTGGAATTATACAGACCCAACTGGAAAAGCGGCAGAAGTTACAAAAGATGAACTCTTTAGATAAGACAGGTTCTTCTGCTACTCCAAGTAATAATGGTTTACGAGATTCCCCAGGTGTGTCCTTTTTGCACCTTTTTTATGTTCATACCATATCATTTATGAAGTGTATGGCTTGAGATATCAGATAATCAGTAACTAAGTGACCAAAGATCATGTTTGATAGGATGTAACTGATACTAATGTAATCAAATATGTAATGTAATGTAAACAGTATTCAGTCCAATCCTAGGTTTGGTTTCAAAAGTAAGATAATGGAATGGTGATTTTCATTCAGGTATTTAGCTTATTCAATAGTAGTGGCTGTGTTGTTGTTGGTAGCTATAGGGCAGCAGTGGTGGAGGATGGGAGGCATCTAAAGCCGTAAGGACAGTGAATTGTGGTAGTGGTACAAAAAAATTGCTAAAAAACCAATGGCGTAATCATACTCCTTACATTTTTGTATCTAATTAGAATAATGTTAATTAAAGGAATGGTGATTGCATAATGTAATCGGCATTACATTACATTACAATATATATATTGCCCAGGTACATCTCCGTTATTCCATTGTGCATGTGAGACTATTCTTGTGGATGAGAGTTGTTCAACATTGAATCTGGAGAAGTATATCGCTGGATCCTGTAATCCTGTTTCAACTGGATTTGGTTTCGCATTGAATTAGAAGCTTGCTTGCAAGCGCTGCATATTTAAGTGGAACCTAACAAATAATAAGAGAATCCACGAACAATGTATTCACTAGGACCAAAAAAATCAGTCTGTGATCTGGTCAACATGCACATTGTAGTTGGCAACCAGCTGCTGGTCCTACATATATATAAGTCCAAACTCCAAACTGCCCTTGATTTTTGCATTTGCTTATCTTGATACTTTTCATAGCTGCTATAACTGGAAGAATATTGAAGTTAACTTTGATCATTTCTAAAGGGGGGAAATAACAGTTTTCTGGTATCCTCTTCAAACAGACAAGCAATCAGCTCGAGATCCAGTTTCAAAGAAAGTTGCTAATCGTGTTGTGCCTGCATATCGCAGGTACTTATGCATATGCATCTTATGAACCTATGATTCTCTTGTCAATGACGCATAAAATGTTTGTACAGGGCAAAAGTGAGGGGTGCGCTTCTGCAGGATAATGAAGATGACAAAGATAACTAGAGCTAAGCTGACAGTTTGTTTCCCTGTGCTTTGCAATTAAATGCTTCAGTTTAGAATATAAAATTCATTTCATACATATCAAGAAGAATGGAGTCACATTTAAAGAAAATGACAAGGGAGTAATATCTTAGGATTTTTACTTGTTGAACAAAATTTACATCATCTAAGGTTTGTCGGTTTAGATGTACTATAGATGTATTATTCAACGAGGTGTCATGAGGAATGTAAAGCAGGGATTTATAGATGTATTATTCAATGTTTAAGATCAATTATTTGAAGGACAGTTTTGTATAGAACTATAGGTACTTTTAATCACTGATATGCAAATGCTGCAATTGAGGGTAAGTGTGCATACATGGGATGGGATTGGCTACCTGTGTTTTGGATAGTGACTTGGCTTTTTTCTTGTTACATTTGGCTAGAAAGGGATAATTTTAGAAACAGTTGAAAAACCCAAACACGAGCTAGAAAATGGATAACAGGAAAGGAGACCATATTTTGTGATGAAGTTGTGTTATTGTCTTTGTTACCCCAATCAGAGATATTTCAGAACAATTCATTTATACGTATTGTTCTTCTCATGAGTTTTTAGCTGCTGCCTTCGAAACTGTTTGCATATATTGGAAGGTGGATCCCATCAAAATCCCTTTCCATGAGAGTTTTACTGTGAAAACTTATCACACATCTTTCCAAATTGATCCTCCTATTAATTTTTATTGCTTTTGCCACTTCCCATGCAAAGCTTCTGATGGTTCTGTTTTGCGGACAATCTTTGTGCTTTTTAGAAGATGCATCCTCTAGCTTTCTTGTTTTTGGTTTTCTTGGTGCAGAAGAAAGGCCAGCAACCCGGGGAGAACCTTCTGCATGATTCAACGAGTTTCATGAATCAAGACTCTATAATCAAATGCATTCCTTGGAGAGAAAAAAAATGAAAGAATTTGCAAAAGACAATAAAATAGTTCTGCAGCATGCCAAGGATGGAAATGGTAAATTTATCCCCACTATTAGCATTTGAATATGAAATTTCAAAGAATCAGCAAAATACCTGTTCAATCTGCTGTTTGTACTGTCTTTGCTCCTGCTACTGCTGCCGCTGCCGCTGCCACTGCTGCTGCTGTTAGTTCTATTGCTTCTTTTATTTTCTCCTCCAGCCATCAATTTTTTTATGCTCCACTCGTTATCTAATTGATTCTCAGATTCATGAAACGATGGCCTTCGAGAAACCTTGGAACCATTTGCTCCTTTTTCTTTCCTATTCCAACAGAGAGAAATAGGTACAAACATCTTGATCATGAAAGTTTCTTTTTCCATACTTCCACTCCTTGAAATTTGCCTTGACTTATCAGTATTCTTTGGTTTTTTCCCTTTCTGTTTCTTGATTTGAGTCTCAGCAGTGTGGAAATGGAAGCTAGTCCCTCCAGTTGCATTCTTCTCATTCACCCCGTTGAGAGTAAGCTGCTCATCAACAATATCCTTTAAGGAGAGCTCATAATTAGACTCTGGCATGTCATGAATCTTCTCCATGAGCTCCTTCCTAGCTTCCGCAATGGCTTGTGATTGCGAGCTCAATGGAATATTACTGTAACGATGGTTGTGGGGGAGCAAACGGGAGGTTTCATATCTAACATGTCTTGATGTACTTCTTTTCCATAACACTGCGGCATAATCTTCCAACTCTTCCTCGAAATGCCCTCTAAACTCCATGTCGCCACCATTTTCATCACTGAAATGCTCAAAATATCGGGCTTCACTTCCACCCCAGAAATCGAATTCTAGATCTGCTTGGCCGTCATAATTGCTGCTCATTTGATAGTATAGATTGAAAGAAGTCTGGTTGGTGTGATCAAATGTAGTTTTTTTAGAGGAGAAGATGCAAGAAATGTGTAAGTTTGGACATGCCTATACAATTAGCTTTATTTTGTCATTTTTCTCCCCACAAAGTCACGAAGGAAGAACTCGAAAGTCATCGCCGTCTTGTACGGGATGCCAAGTAAATGGTCCAATTTTTCCATTTTTCTCCAGATGTCTTCTTCAAACATTTCTTGAGAAAATTTGCCATCACCCCCTATTGGCAATACCCAATAAGTGGCGGACCGTCTTAATTTCTAGTGCTTGTAGATTCATGGAGCGCCATGTGCATTTGTTCTTTTGTTAAGTAACTGTGCCATTTGATGTTTCCCCTGAAAAATGGCGACACTTTTGAATAGGACGGATTTCATGATGGAAATCACCTTTCTCTAAGTATATTTTTCTTGTAAATGGTTTTCACGAATTAAAAAAAGAAAAGATGATTTGATGGGTTGAATTGAGCCGTGCAGATGACAGTATCCCCTTTCTAGAATTCAATCTGTACGGCGGGCTAATGGCAGAGGGGGAGGATCAAAGACTTTCAAAGATGGGTTCACGACACACGTTAGTGTTAAAGTGTAGTGGGCCCATAATCTTTCTTAATCCCATGCTTGAGAAATCATAATTTGACTTAATAAGATGTGTCTTCTTCATGATTGTTGATTGAACAGTTGGATCATCATTTTTGGTACCTCTTGTACATATTTGATTCCACTTATTTGAAAACTAGAGCCTTTTAAAAAAAATAAAAAAATAAAAAAATAAAAAATCCTGACTATTTCAAGCAAATTTCAATATATGAAGCTTCAAAGTATAATTATGTATTGAGTTAAATAGCATAACTATCATACCGCAAGGAAAAACCTATTTGAACACAGATAAAACTGAAATGATAATTTCTGAGACTACGGAACAATTTGTGAGTGATGTTTAATTACAAGAATGTTTGAGACTGTTTAGAAGACCCCTCAATACCATGAAGGCCTTCAGATTGGACGCGAGAGAGATGCCAGGTTTATATGACTAGAAAAATATCATTCTGATTTAGGACTAGAAGCTGTGAGATGAAATCTGGTGACTAAAATTTCTGATTCCATTCTTGATGAGCAAGGTTGCGATGGTCTTGGAAGTGGAAGGTGATGCCAGTACTTCAATCAGTATATCTCACCAGCTCCAGATTTATCCTTTTGTTAAATTCTCACTGAAGCTGATGATTAAGTTCATAAAATAAGAAGCTTGGAGTCGGTGGCTGAGAGAATATGCTCTCGTAATCTTAATCCAAAACTACGTGAATGACATCAAGACACATCACCAACTTCAGCAAGAAAATAAGAATCCAAGGTGCAAGGTTGATATGCAGCTTCCTTCATGTGGCCCACCAGTTGAGAACTGACTTCATTTATCTCCTCTATCTGATGATGGCCCCTGTCTCTAGCTTCAAATTCCTGTCTTGAATTTCTCACCTCAATCCAACTTTGAGCTACCTCTTTCCTCAATCCTCTCTCCCCCATGACCCTCCTCACTATATGGGCATCATTCCATCTATCAGCTGCAATATAAATGTTGGATAACATTGTATATCTTGCAGCATTTGATGGTTCCAACTCAAACAAAACTTCTGCTGCACACCTAGCAAGATTCAAGTTCCCATGGACCCGGCAAGCCGCCAAAAGTGCGCCCCACATCCCAACATGATCTGATCCAGTAGGTGCCGAATCAATTAATTTCATTGCTTCCTCGAGTCTATTTTTCCTCCCTAATAAATCAATCAATATGGAGTAGTGCTCTGGTTTTGGACTTACACCATAATCCTTCTCCATCATATCTAGAATCTCAAGTCCTTCATGAACTAAACCTGTGTGACTACAAGCGAATAATACTCCGAGAAATGTGACACTATTGGGCATACTTTTTGCTTCTATCATATGCCTAAATGTTTGGAGCGAATCCTCTGCATGCCCATTTTGAGCAAGTCCTGTTATCAATGAGTTCCAAGACACAATATCCTTCTCTGGCATCCTCTCAAACAATGTCTTTGATGATTTCGTCTCTCCACACTTGCAATACATGTCAATTAATGCATTATTTATGTATACGTTAAACAAGTCACTTCTAATGCTTCTTCTGATGATGTGTCCATGGATCTGCTTGCCTTTTTCAATAAGAGCAAGATCTGCACAAGCACTTAAAACCGTGACAAAGGTAAAAGCACTGGGTTGGATACCCTCTTCCTGCATTTGTCCAAAAAGTTCCACAGCTTTATCGCTGTGCCCATTTTGTGAAAAACCAGCTATCATACGAGTCCAAGAAACAGTGTTCTTAACTGGCATTTCCCTGAAAATCTGAAAAGCCTCATCCATTCTAGACGCCCTAGCATATGCTCCAACCATTGAAGTCCATGACACGACATCCCTTTCAGGCATTTGACTAAAAATACAATAAGATGAATCGGGCTCACCACATTTCCCATAAGCATCGATCAAAGCATTGTAAACTATTCTGTTCAGCTCCAACCCAACAAGTATTGCTGATGCGTGCACCTGACGCAACGACCCCAGTACGCCTAAACAAGCACAAGAACCAACTACACTGACCACCGTAAACTCGTCAAAACATAAACAAGTAAAATCTTTTTGCATTCTTTTAAAGACATTTATCGATTCAGAATAGAACCCATGATGAAACAAGCCTGAAATCAACGAATTATAGCCAACAAGATTTGGTTCAGGAATTTTATCAAACAACTGACAGGCTTTCTCGAGCCAACCCACGTGCAAGCAAGCAGCAATCAACGTGTTCCACGAGCGATTGTTCTTAAAGGGGATGTCACAGAAAGCTTTATGGCAATGATCAAGTTCATTGCACTTGGAGTACATATCTATCAAACTGTTGGAGTAAAAGGGAATAAAGGTGAGTGCTGTTTTGATGAGATGAGAGTGAACGGCCATGCCAAGCTTGAGGTTTCTGGTTGTGATGCATCTGGAAATGAGGGATGCAATCTGGTCACCAGATGGGATGATATCCATAGGAATCATGAAGGTGGTATTGATAATTGCTCGGAGGATTAACAAGAAACATTGCTATCTTTATAATTTTCTACAGCTGCAATTGTTCAAGACCAATCTGGGGTTCTTTTTCTTCCAGCTAGCAGAAAACTGGCTCAGTTAGTATCAGCTTGGGCTTCACCATCAGCTCCAAATGAACAAACCACTTAAGTTGCACAAGATTTAGAATTTATTATGATCCTGTACACAACTCTGATTTATCTTTTTTTTTTTTTTTTTAATTTAACTCTAATTAATTAAAAAAATGTATGACATTTTAAGTTCTGACTTTCATTATAAAAATGAAATAGAATAAATTATTATAATTATTTTCAAAATGATCTCTAACATAATTAAGCTCCTATGGCATTCTCATATGGTTCTTCGAAGTTAGAGTTGGCAAAGATTTGTCAGATTCTATTTGCATAAAAAGAAAATATTCCTAACAAATTAAGTTGGATGATTGCCTACAATTTGGATCTACCTAAATATTCTTATCAACTCCTTTTCATCTTTCTCAACTAAACTAATTAAGTTCAGTAGTAAATGCATCTAATATGATAATTTCCTCCTTTTGTATAGATTATATGGAGAAAATCTATTCCCCTTTTCCTGGAAAATTAGAAATGAGAACCACTAAAATCAAATAAAATATGAAAAGAGACAGAGAGAGATGGATCATGTAGATACAATATAATATGTTACATTTGTTTCTTTATTACCTAATGTCTTTTTTGTCTGCTATCTTGAGTAAATTCCAAAAACATGTGAACCATCTTCTGAACTCTCGTGAGAGAGAGAAAGCTTAAGCAAGCTAATTCATCAAACCAGACAGCAGAGAACCATTAGGACCTGTGAGAGAGCATCTAATTCTAAGAATCACATAAGAAATCAATCTATAAGCAAAGATGAAGCACATCATTATCCCCACATTTCTCCACCTGCTTTCATCTCCATAGCCTTCTTCTTTCAGCACATCTTCTCCTCTAATCATGCATTTTCCAAACATGTACTGCAAGCACTTCCCTGATCTTGAGAACTCGTTTATCAAGAATCCTTCAAATGGGTACTTGAAAAGTGATATATAATGCATGAACATCCAGTAGTGTGGAATCCCATTCTTGGAGATGAAGTAGCCAGAGAACAAAAAGAACGAACCCATCACCCCTGATATTACTGAATTTCCAACAATGAAGTTTGGTGCTAGAGCACTGATGCATACCACAACTGAATTTGCAGTGTATAGAATCAACCAAATTAACAGCAGGAAGTGGATGAATGCTGTGAAATTTGGATTTAGACCGACTAGCCAGTATACTGGAATAGAGAATAATATGGCTAGAATCAGGAGAAATGGCAAGTAAACAAGCCCGTTAGCCACTGCATAAGATGAGACTCTGTAGCTCCCACTAGAGGTCTCCTTCATTAGAATTTCCCGTTCTTGCAAGAAGATTGGTAGAGCCTCTGTTGTGCTAGAGAGTAAGAATGTCAATGTAAAAGCAAATAGGCCTACCCTTTCTTCTGCTCCTATCACATCATCTTTAACGTTGGAAAAGATGGAGCCCAAAACAAGCCCAGAAATCAACATTTGAATTGTCCTGCATGCAAAGAGCTCCTTGGTCCGAAAGATGTTCTTGGAGAATCTGTGAGTGAGAATCAGAGTCTCCTGAAGCCTGGAATTTGCAAAACCTCGAGGAAAATCAATCCCAACATTAATAATTTCCTCGTCAACAATTTTAGATTGCTGAAAGAGCTGTTGAAGAGTGAACTTGCCATTTCTACTCTCACCTTCCTCAGCTTTCTTCATCTGTTTTTGGGTTGTTTCTAGCTGTTGCTGCTGCTGAATGGCTTCAATGGATTCTATAGCGAATTCAACAACATTAACATGAAGAGGAAGCTGCATCCCCATTGTCCTCAAACGAAATCCAAGCTGATCCACCGTTCCATGATGCAAAACAGACCCCTTAGCCATCAAAAGTATCGAATTCAACAGCTTCACAATCCGAAATCCAGGCTGGTGAATGCTCAATATTATAGTTCTACCTCTTGTTTCTGCCATAAGTTTAAGCATGTCAATAATCTGTAAAGCAGAAGTACTATCAAGACCAGAAGTTGGCTCATCAAGAATTAGAACTTTAGGGTCGTGTATGACATCAACTCCAATGGAAACTCGGCGCCTTTCTCCGCCGGAAATCCCACGAACCCTTTCATCACCCACACGAGTCATGGCTACATGTTCCAGGCCTAGTTCTTGGAGCAAGGACTTGACCCTTGATATTAGTTGAGGTTCAGGAATCCTCAGACGCAGTTTGGCGCTAAACATGAGGGTTTCCTCAACTGTGAGAAGAGGAAACAGGGTATCTTTCTGTGTGACATAGCCTGAGATCTTCTTGAACTGAGCTTTATCGACAGGAATTTGGTTGAGAAAAACGGAACCATTTTGTGGGGTAAGTTTTCCGGCGAGGACTTCAAGCAAGGATGATTTTCCAGCTCCACTTGGACCAACAATGGCAAGGATTTCCCGGGGCTTTGCTTTGCAAAATACGCCTTTAAGAATATGCTTTTCTGCAAGATTTGGGTTGAGTTGTTGATTAATCTGTTGATCTTCATTGAAGATTTTAAAAGGGTGATCTGTTTTCTGGGTGGAAATCTTGAAGGTGATCCCTCTAGCTTCAATCACACAGCCTTGTTTCTTCATTGAAGAATCCTTATTTTTCAATGGTTTTTTGGGGAGCTAGTCTGGTTCTCTCTCTAGGACAAGCTACTCCATGGAGCTTACTCTCTTACTAATAACCAAGAAATCAAATTCAACCATGGATTATAATTATTTGAAATTATTAAATACATTTTTTTATTTATTAAATCATATTATTATATATTATGTAATTCTATTAATATTGGATAATAATATAAAATTAATTAATTAATCAATTTAAAGAAAGGCAGCAGTAATCACACGTGAAGTTCCAGCTGTGATGAGAGCCAGTGTGGAGTCCAGTCCAGCTTGTGTTCCACCAATCTCCATTCTCCAGCTCAGCTCCTCCCTGCACAGTAGTTCATCCGTGATTAACCTCTTTTTTTAATTATTTTTATTACAAGAATTATTAGCACAGTAAACTTACTTTTTATAGAATAAAAACAGTTAATACTTTTGAGAAATTATAGAAAATGAAATTATTATTATTATTATTATTATTGTAATTTTTGAAGAATGAAAAATATTTATATTAATTATATTTTACTACAAATTTTATTATTTTTAAAAATAATTTAAATCATTTTAAAATAATTAAAAAATATTTGATGAATGGATATGGGATAAATGTGGACCGCTTCTTCTTTTCTCCTAATGTTAGCTGCTTCCTCTTGCCATTTTCCTTTTCGAAGCCTCGTAGTCTTGTTTCTTCTTCACCACACTCCACCTTGGAGAATACCAGAAATTCAATTTAGAAACACAAATGGCATCTCCTGTTTCATCAGTCCGGAACTTGCTCAACTGGAACAAGTATAAAAGGCTTGATTTTGATATTGAATTTGTAAAGGGGAGACGTTTGCAGAAGCAGGCAGTAGCTTGGAGGGATCACTGCACCAAAAGAAATGGAGCTTCTATTTTTTGTTCTCACAGCTTCATCGAGGATACACGCCTACCATCTATTCAAGAACTTGCCGATGCTCGAGTTATTTATAGTCTAGCTCCTGCTATGGGTCATAACCAGGTATATTTTATATTGTGGTCTGCGTTATTATAGATGGATTAATGTAGAAGTGATTGAAATTCTATTGTATTTAGAAGGCTTTGTCTCTTCCAGTTTTGAATTCTGGGCCATGTTTAGTTGTGTGATTTATAGTATTCAGCTTATGGATTTGAGAGTTATTTAGTCCAGTAAAGATGAACTAATGTAGCAATGGTTCTATTGTATTTCAAAAAGCTCTTTGTTTCTTCACTTTTGGAATTATGGTCATGTTTGGCTTTATGAGACAGAGTTCAGTTTATGAACTTTGGGGCCTTGAATTTTGGCTTTTCTTTCAACATAGAGGATTGAATCTAGATGATTTTCTAAAGTATTCACATTTGCCTTATGTCCTGTATGGCCAGGCTAAAGCTTGCTAAGCTTTTTTATTTTTTGAAGCTTTCATATGCTTTTAAGTGTTGACATTTGCCTTATGTTTTGTATGGCCATGCTATAGTTTGCTATACTGGGTTGAGAGTTATTACGAGTAAAATTTTCCCTTTACCACATGATCAAATAAATGGACCAAATTTTATGAAATAGCCACACAGAAATCAAGATTTGAAGGAGATCTACATATTATGATACTTTCTATGTTTCTTACTTGCTTAAGGTACTGCATATGCTTTTGAGCTATTCAATTTGTTAGTTCAATTTTCCACTATTTCCAAATCGAATTGTAATATTTGGTGTCGTTTCAAATTATAATGGATAGTGAATATGGTTCCATAACATGCTGAGGTTAGGAAATTTTATAATGCGGGGTATTGTATAATTATGTGGCCTTTTAAAAAGTGGGAATGCTGTGAAGGAACTTGCTATTTTAGATAGATGATATGTGATAATTTTTCATTTACTAATGGTGTTGCTTGTATGCTTGGAGATTTTGTTTTTCTCTTTTTACTCTTAACTTTATTTCATTCCTACCTTTCCAATAGGATTCACATCCAGAATCCCATCTTAGGGTTCCTGCAATTGTTACTGCCCTTGAAAAGATGGAGCTAACGTCAAAGGTATTAAGATTTATTTATTTTTTTTGTTTTCAGTCCCACTAACTTGACTATACGTAATATTTTGGTCTTCAATTTGTTCTTGCTTTGTTCAGTTTTTAGTTGTAATTTTGGTACTTGGACCATTAATATGGACTCTTAACAATGTGCATTTTGGGGTACCTTGCTTGGAAACCTGTAAATGTTTGATGGTAAGGAGGGTGCCTCCATCTCTCTTGGCAGGTTCTTCACACATGTTTAGGCGTACTTATCTTGCATTTCCTCAGCCCATGGCTACCTTTTCTAAAGAAAGTAAGCCGGGCTTAACTATAGTTCAAAAGCTAGCTCAAAGTGAATGAAGGACCAAAACTTTATAAGAGGCACATTAATACTATC
>CAOGCB011005864.1:0-14877 GCA_948266635.1 Cnidoscolus chayamansa | reverse complement strand
TATATATATATATATATATATATATATATATAAGAATTGTTAATTCAGGATCATCAAAAGGAATTTATATATTTCTACTAACTTCTAATTTGGAAATAAATGGTACGTATTAACATTTTTTATATTTTAAAATTTTATTTATTTATTGATTTTAATAAAATTTTTAATATATTTATAATTTTTTTTCTATAAAAATAAATCTTATTATTACAAAATTCACTTTTAAATTTTCAAAAAATTATTTACACATTAAGATCTAGGTCAGTTTATTCGACATTCTTTTAAAAAAAATCCCTATCCTTTTTTATAATACACTTAATAATACCCGTTAACTTCACTCAATCAAGATGGGAACTTAAGCCCATTTTCTGCCTCTACCAATTGATGAATCAGATTGGTTTAAAATCTCGATTAACTAATGATTTAAATTAATAAAATAAAAAAACATTAAATACCATTGAAAAAGCAAATTTAGGATCTATCCGAGCATGAATCCCTAGTCCCATTTCGCAAACGACACAAAAATAGATTGAAATTCCTTCCATTTCAGTGCGGCATCCAAATGCTTCTTTAACGGTTAGTATCCATATTTCAACTTCACAGATGTTAACAATATAATATAAACATGTTTTCCAGTTAGAAATGCTGGTTCAAAGACAGGTCTGCAACGCCAGCAATTAGATCATCAACTGATTCGTAATTAAAATCCCTCCATGCCCCTGCATCATCAGTCCCTGATGGTATCAATTGATTATTACTTTCTGAAAGGGCCTTGTTCAACTGTTTAACAAGCTCATCTTCCTCCAATGGAATGTCCAAATCCCAGACCTTAAAGATATCCTCACTTGATGGCTCTACCTCATTTGATGAAGAACCAACGTCAAGTCCTGAATTAAAAGATTCACTCATTCTTTTGTTTTCCTCCCTGTAATTTGGCTGAAAAACATTTCTCACAGTTTCTGTGAGATCACCCTGAAAATGTTGTAATAATGAATTGCCATTCTCCTCCTTGATTGGAAAATCAATACTGCTTGTTTCCATTTCTTTATTCATTCGGATAGAACCAACGTCAGTTCCTCCAGAGCTCCTAACAATTTCTTCTTCAGCAGAAGGAAGCATCTCAATGTCAGTTCCTCCAGGAAAGTCATCAGTTCCAGGAGTAGACAAGTCATGTGAATCAGATTGCAGACCAAGGATTTCTATCAAGGCATCTTTCATGGAACTCCAGTCACCCTCTGAAATTTCTGGATCTTTCACCAGGCATGAGTCAACCCAAGCTATTTCTTCTGGTGAAAGTGAATCCCCACTTTGATTAGACTTCAAGGAATCAACAAGAAGAGAAGATATAGAGCCCTCAACTATATCATCACTAGAAGCCATAGCTAAAGATTTGTTGAAAACAATGTTTGTATAAAGAAAACAGACAGCCTCATGTAAAATAGATCAAACCTGCAGAGGTGAAGAAAATGCTTGAGTCTGAAGTCAAGAGATTCAAAAATTGGAGAAAATTAGTCTACAACATCATCTATAGACTGAACCATAGAATTCTCCCATGTTAACTAATCATACATAAACGTGTGATTTGTTTTAAATCACTTTAAAATTATGGAATGTTAATGAAAAAATCATGAATAAACATGTAATTAAGTATTACATATCATTCAACTATGATGATAAACATGATTTATCGGTTAGTGTTAACCTTTACGGATGATGTGATAGACCAAATCTGTGTATGAATTTCTCCAAAATTTAAGTATTGCGGAAAATGCAAGTTTATCAGCATGTTCCAACTAAAGAAGCCTAATAGGTCATATTTGCCAGCATAATTACTTGATCAAAGAATATACTTCCATAGCAGTTCATAAAAATTGTTAAATTTTAGGTTCATGAGATGCCATTCAGAAAGTGTTGAAACCTGTTTCTCTTTATTTTTCAATGACTATTTTTTATGCATACATTTTTTTTAAAAAAACCAACTGCTGACGAAGAGCATAAAATAAATCTATTTGCAAGAGACAAAAAAGAAAGAGAATAAAACCAAACAAGGAAATTTCAGTTCTTCAAACAGTGAAATGAAAAGATGAGCAGGACCAAACCATGTTAAACATTCAAAATGGCCTATTCTATCCAACATAGCAGAAGAGATCACAGCAGAGTAGCAACAACATAGAAAACCCAATTCCTATACAATTTATCAAACACCAAATACCAATTACCAGATAACCTGATACATAAGATTCTATGGAGTCACTTTGAAACCATCATAAGATTCTCAATAACAGAAACAAACCCTAACTTAGATTCTCAATATCTAAATCTATTCAAGTTAGGAAATGAAGAAAGAATTAAAATTTCGTGAATTGGAAAGGGGTTATCTCTCTATTAATTTTCTAGTTTCTATCATTAATTCCACTTATAAACGCAGTGCATGTAATTTCCTACATATTCTACAAACACACAACAGGATCAAAACAATATGAATTCGCCAAATGCACAAGTGCTACAGAAAGAAGAAGAGCCAAGCACACCTGAATTGCAGACCCAAAAACCTAATTTGCCAAGAGTAGAAGGTTCTCTTCCTCTTGATTATACCGGACTTTGAATTGAAGAGTGATAAAGATACAGATCAAACGGCGTAGTTTTCAATAAGTTAAATCATTCCTGATGATTTCCGAAAAAATAAACCACTATATATTAATTCATTATATCGGAACCTAGAAAATTTTCCGATGCCGGGAATCGATTATCTGTCTTTCGTGGGAGAGCCGACTAAACTACAACAAAATATATTACAATTTTTGCAATTATTTGTATGTTAATTTAATTTATTGATTAAAAAAATAAATATAACCCTCTAGATTTTTTTTAGGATTAACATGAGATATTTATTATTTAAACTCTATTTTAAAATTACTTAATTAAAATATTTTCATACTGCTTAATTCTATAATTTAGATATTTTAAATTAATTTTTTTTTATCAAAAATAAGAATTTATATTAAGAGAATGCTCATATAGGTTATTGTTCAAAAGAAAAAACCAATATTTAGTATTGAAAAAAGTTCAAGACCATATAAAGAGCAAACACGAGACATTGCAGCAATCAACATTCTCCGTATTGCTGCCGTTGGGACAGTAAAAAGTAATAGGTTGAAATCTTTTAAAAAAATTAAGTCATTGATCAATCATGTCAAAAATTAAATAAGAATGAAAAGTATACCTGTATTGATTTTGATAATTCTTGATTTGAATCAAATTGTTGATTGCTTGAAGATGACTTTCAGTATACGAGATCGTCAATTTTAGATTTCTCTTTTAAGAGAAAAAGAAACTATTTGACCTATATCTCTATACTGGGACCATAGCTCTTTATATAAATTTATAAATATTTATTTTAATCATTTAACAAAATAAAATTTGATGTCAAATTGGTATCTACACTTTTAATCCTATTATTAAATTAAAATCCTAAAAAGTCAATAATTCTAATTTGATCACAACACTAATTTAATTATTTAATATGACTACATATACATTGTAAGTCCACACTTTATAATTTATATTCTAACAAAAAGATTCAAAATGAATTTGATTTAGGTATAACGAAGGAAAAGCATCCAACAGGAAGAAGTGAAAACTATAAAGTTGTGGGAGGGCATATTAGATGGTTTTGATAGGCAACGGAGAATAACTCTTTGGCTTTTAAATTCCTTTAATTTATCTTCTGTTAGCTAAAAAGATATTTGTATGCATAGTAAATTAGTAACGATATAAGTATTTTTTTTTTTAATTTATAAGTGTAAAACGATGACAATCACAAAAGGACTTCAGTTTAATAAAATTAAACTATCGAAAATATTATTAGGATTCATACATTTTATGTGATTTCTATTGTATCTAATAAGATATCACTGTCGATTCAATCTACTTCATTTATTATGAAGAAATTTATAAATTTGAATTCAAAAAATCTTTCTTTATAAGTTATTTATGATTTTAAACTCGTTATTTTCTATAAAAAAATAAAATATATATATATATTAAAAAAAGCTACACATTACCGGGCACTATTGCATGTTAATGGTTTGTAATTCATTTAAATTAATAGTTTTAAGTTTTTCACGTTTTTATTTTAAAAAAATTAAATCAAATTAAAAAAAATCAAAATTTAATAAAATAAAAATTATACTCAATTTATTTAATAAAAAAATTAAATCAAATTAATATAAAATTTAATTCTTTAATTTAAATTGGAAAGTGCATATCTGCCCACTAAAACCTGCAATTTCAGCCAGCATTTTTATAATTTCGATTGAAAGATTAATTAAATTGATTTAATTAATTAATTAATTTTATTTATTTTAATTAAATTACACTTTTTCTAATGGAATTAGTGAAATCACAATTATTAACTTTTTTCATTAATTTATGATGAAAAATCTCAAAATTTATTATTAGTTAAATTAATTATTGAGCAGAAGCTAACAAAAGATAAATTAAAGGAATTTAAAAGCCAAAGAGTTATTCTCCGTAGCCTATCAAAACCATCTAATATGCCCTCCCACAACTTTATAGTTTTCCCTTCTTCCTGTTGGATGCTTTTCCTTTGTTGTACCTAAATCAAATTCATTTTGGATCTTTTTTTTAGAATTTATTTTCTAATAAATTATAAAGCGTGGATTTACATATGTAAATATTAAATAGTCAAATTAGTGTTATGATCAAATTAGAATTGTTAACTTTTTAAAATTTTAATTTAATAATATGATTAAAAATATAACTACTAATTTGAAATCAAATTTTAGTCAACATTTTTATAATTTCGATTGAAAGATGAATTAAATTGATTTGATTAATTAATTAAATTTATTTATTTTAATTAAATTACACTTTTTTCAAATGGAATTAGTGAAATCACAATTATTAATTTTTTCATTAATTTATGATGAAAAATCTCAAATTTTATTATTAGTTAAATTAATTATTGAGCCGAATTTTATATTGGAAAATTGGTACAATGCCTATATTTCATATACATTAAATTAGCAATCTACAACAAATATTATAATGAGTGATTCGATATTCCTCTCACTTTAACTTTTAATGAGCCGACTCAGTGGAAACGGATCATTCCAACTTTTTTCATATAAAAAATAAAGACTTACAAAATCCAAAGCCTGAATACAAAAGTCCAATTTAACCCTAGAGCTTAACTAAAAAGAAAATTTATAATTAAAAATAAAAAAATAAAAAATAAATTAAAAAAAAACTCTAAAAGTAAACCGATCAACCTACACCATTAAAAATTCATATGCATTAAATATCTGTCGTAGTCAATAAAACAAGACAGCCGAGAGAAATACAGTAACAACCTCCGATATTTAAAATTATGTCTAACCTCAACCAAATTAAACACAAGAGAAACAACATGAGAAATCTCAAATTTAAGAGCATCTCACTTGAAATTTCTTTGGGAATAGATCTATACATTTGAATGAAGTTGGATGTGTACAAGAACTCTTTACAACACATCACATGTCTTCATCTAACTACGTCAAATCCCCAGAACAAAGCAACACCACTTAAAAAAATTGATTTTTTTTAATCATTTAACTTTGTAAAATATGAAGCTACATTTAGATTTTTACATCTCTAATTTAGCTTCTTTGTAATCATAATCACAATGAGATTTTGTGATCCAATTTTCTTTACCTTACCCAAGATAAAAGGACATTCTATCTTTGTCTTCTTTATCCTATTTTGAAATGTTGATAAATACCAACTTATATACAAAAATAATCGATGTATAGGTTTCAGCTAAAATTAGGATTTGCGGCAAAGTAGGCAAGCACGCCAACAAATGGCGCATTAATATAAGTAGTTGGCTCAGACTTCTTATAGTCGGCTCGATCATCTCCATATGAATCATCTTCACTAGGTCCACCCACGATTGCGCCCACGAGCACATTAGGATTAGGATTTGTAGAGTTGAAGTAAATCGAGCCCTCTTTACAAGCGATGAATTCAGAATGATCTTTGATCGACGGCAAAGAAGATCCGCGATGATGAATGTGTTGAGGATAACTGTTACTATATCCAACCATATAAGATAATCCGAGAGGATTATCTCCTAATATGTAATCAACTTGCCTCTTAGCTTGTTGACGAAGTGAATATGGACCCGCATTTATATTGCCACAATTGACCGATTGAGAAGTTCGTTCAAGGTAATTTGCATAAACAAGTAGAAGAAATGAGATTGTTGTTGCATGCTGCAAATTGCTTCCTCCTGGCTTGTAAATGAGCCCACCTGGGGTGTAGTCTATGTGAGAGGAGGATGATTCAGGTATGAGTGTGCACATGAAGCTATCTGCTGATGCCTTGTATGATTCTAGTGTGTACATGTTTCCTTCTAGAACTTCCTGTCATTAAATCCAAATAAAAAAATTTTAAAATTTGTATATTTATTAATTAATTATATAAATAATTATTATTTAATCTATATAATTTTGTAAAATTAATTGTTTATTATATCTATGTTTAAAAATACATTAAATAAATAGTTATATTTTAAATAATTAACTATTTAAAAATGTAAAAATTAAATAATTAATAATTTTAAAAAATTATTTAATATTTTTTTCAAAATATATAATTAAAAATAATTAATTTCATTAAACTAAATAATAGTTGAAATGATGAATGAACATTCCATCCATATATTTAAAATATAATCCAACTGAATTGAGAAAATTGAGATTTTAAAATTTCAAAATGAATTAAAGTAGGTGAAAAAATTAAATCGAATTGAGTTGAAATTTTTTGATTCGGTTATATTAATTATTTTTTTTATTTATTAAATAGATTGAATATTTAAAAAAATCGAATTAAAAAAATATATCAAATCTTAATAAAATCAAAATAT
Organism: Cnidoscolus chayamansa; assembly: GCA_948266635.1. Classification (NCBI taxonomy): domain Eukaryota; kingdom Viridiplantae; phylum Streptophyta; class Magnoliopsida; order Malpighiales; family Euphorbiaceae; genus Cnidoscolus; species Cnidoscolus chayamansa. The sequence continues at coordinate 7,949 of CAOGCB011005864.1, read as the reverse complement.
ATTAAATAAATTGATCGGTTTGATTAATTAATTTTATATTTTATTTAATTTTAAAAAAGAAAATATGAGGAATTTTTAAAATAAAATTAAAATTAAAAATACGAATCAAATCTCAATAAATAAATAAGTTTGAATATTATTTTTTTTTAATTTTAAAATAAAAATTGATTGAATTTAAAAACAAAATCAAATTAAAAATATAAATCAAATTTTAATAAAATATCTATTCACATTGGTTACATTAATTTTTAATTTAAAAATTAAATCAAACTGAAAATTTGACATTATAATAGAAAAAAATCAAATCAAATGGATTGAACTTAAAAAACAAACCGATTTATCTAATCAAATAATGCACAACAACATGAGACAAAACATAAAAAGATTTAGACAAACCTTGGAGACAAGAACATTTAGGCCAGCATGCTTATTGTCCCAACCAAACTCATTAATATTGTCATCAGCTCCAAGAGTTTTGCCATTGTTTTGTATGTAACTCAGATAAGCGTCATCATAAGATGCCCTCCTAAGCCAAGCTGCTCCCCATAGCAATTCATCCTTTATTAAAAAATATATATATATATATAATATATTTCAGACATAGCCATCTCATTACTCTAAAGATCCCATACATTCAATCAGATTTTGGCTTACTTGATATCCATCAAAATCGCAATAAAATGGGCAGGCACCATCTCTAATATTAGAGTTGTCACTGTAAGCTCCTCTATAATTGTCAGCAAATTGAAAGGCTACACCGGCATTTCTCAACAATGTGTCGGCATATCCTGGATCCGACGACCGGAATGCCATAGATGAAGCTGCCAAAGCTGCAGCAGTCTCACCGGCGACGTCGGATGCTGGATTTGGTGCATCTACTGCATAGACAGTCCTAGGAGTATCCATATCCTCAGGTCTCTCCCAACAACTATGGTCTACATTCGGGTCCCCCACCTAAGCATCAAAACAAAATAAATTATTTAAAAAATATAAAAATTCGATTGAAGGGTTTAATAATAAGAAGGTATGACCCTCTTAATTTAGTAGGTCACTTTATGGGAGGACTTAAATGCTATCCAAGTATATAGATGGGGTCCTATAATAATAATAATAATAAAAATTAAAAAAAAAGATTGGCTCACATTTTACTTGGTGGGTGGCAAAGTCACCTTCATCTGAAATTGGTGACGTCGATATTCCTATTATTGTAATTAAATATCTCTTTGATAATATAAACTTTTATATTTTCGATAACATAAAATGAATAAAATATTTCTAGTTATTTTTATTTTCTTTTTAATAATTTTTAGATCCAAGCCTACCCTGTTGGAGGTATTAATAAATGAGTAAATGGATTTTAGTAAATTAAACTGACACTTAAATTGAATTTTTTTTAAAAAATAAATTAAAAAATTTCAATAAAATTAAAATTTGTTCATAAACATAGTTGCTGATTAGTTCAACAACGACAAAACTAACCCCAGAAATTAACTACCAAAACTAGCCTGACCCACACCCGTAAAATTCCAAAGCCACCATTAATTACCTGAACAAAAATCCGGTTGGGCTGAGAGACAGTCTTGAGTAGGTAATCGGTTGCCCAACGAATAGCGACCAAAGTATTTCTAAGTTCGTTTGGAGGCATTAAGTCTCCGAATTCGATAACGCTCCAGGCCAACATGGTGGTGGTGAATGCCATTGGAAATCCAAATTTCACATTATCACCAGCGTCGTAGTATCCACCGGTGAGGTCCGTATTATAGGTCCAGCCATCGCTGAGACCCGAATTGGCTCGCCAAGTGATGCGTTGATCTCGGGGCAAAAAGCCAGACCTTTGGCCCTCGAAGAAAAGAATGGACTTAGACAATGCTTCTTGGTACTCATGGTATACGGATTGGGAGGGTCCGAACACAGAAACGAGAAGAAGAAGAAGAAGAGGAAAAAAGAGAGAAGAAGGCTTCATGGGGTTGGGGAGGACGGAGGAGCGGTGGTTTAGTTGCAAGTAGTTAGGGAGTGATGAGGGTGTGTGGCGGGTATTTAAGGGCACTTGGTTTTTATGCGCTAAAATTGAGGGGGTCACGGGCTTGCAAGAGAGAGAAGGAGAAGCGCCGACAGCGAGTGAGAAGAGTGTCAGTAGTTCGGTCTTTCACATGTACTGCTAAATGTGAGTGTCCAATGATCAGACAGGAACAGAGGAAGGCAAAGCATCGAAGTCAGGCATTTGGGGAAATTATTCGCTGCTATCCCTTTATCATGTGTTTAATTTTTTTTAAGCCGAAGGTATTTTAAGGATGTTTCATATTTTTATATCTATAAACATAAGGTTATTAAAAAAAAATTTGTAGATAATATTAATAATTATGGCTCAACAGTCATCTGAATCACTGAAAAAATGCTTAATAACATAAAAATAAGAAATTAATTTTATTTATGAATAAAATAAAATAACACTCACTTTTATGCTCAAATGGTCACGAACATAAAAGTGGTCCGCTTCCTATTCCAATGTGTTTTGACGTCGGAGATGATGAATCTTTTTTATTAGTGTAATAAAGTTTAGCAGACCTATGTTTGAAAGTGTTCAAATTTTAATTTAAGATGAATCTCATTTCGAATTTGTGTGGAATTTTAATAATATTAAATTTAATTTATTTAATAAATAAGTTAAAATTTTATCAAATATTTATTAAATTTTTATTGAGTTAGATTTTAAATAATTATAAAAATTTTTTAATTTTATAATATTAAAATTTTTAATTTAAAAATAAGAAATTTAAAAAAAACTCAAACTTAATTTATATATTAAATGAATTTAAAAATTAAATTCGAATTTAACTCATTTAATAAATAAATTGATTTTATTAAAATTTTTATCGAGTCAAATTTTAAATAATTAATAGATAATTTGATTGATTTTATAAATTTAATTAAATATATATATATATATTATTTATTTAAGTTTTTTACTTTATAATTATGAAGCTACACGTGAACTGTGAGCGCGTGGAGGATGGTCTCCACAGATCAAAGTAAAAGAAAAAGAAAAATTGAAAAGAAAGAAAAAGGTAACTAAGATATAAATGGGAAGAAAGATTCCAAATTAACCAAATCAAATTTATTTAAATCTAAATATTTTTATTTATTTTTAAATAAAATTTAATAAATAAATCAAAAAGTGATCTCCTCTCATTTTAGGGTCCTTATATTTCGGCCCGATATAAATTATAGAGAAATAAATTACGGTGGTTCAGCGATAAGCAAGTGAGAAATCGAGAATTTAGTGCACACAAAGAATCCACCCACATAGATTTAATCTCCACTTTGATGCTGCTGCAAACCGAACCCATAGTCATTATACTAAGCTGTCACTTGTATTATTTGAGTCAAATTTTAATAATTTTAAATTTTATTTATTTAACAAGAGAGTCAAAATTTTATTAAATTTTTATCAAATTAAATTTTAAATTGCTATAATTTTTTTATTTTATAATATTAAAAATTTTTAATTTAAAAATAATAATTTTTTAAAAAAATTTAAATTTGATTTGTTTATTAAATAAATTTAAAAATTAAGTTTAAATTTGGCTCAGCATTTGACAAAATATTTATCGAATCAAATTTTAAATAATTCATAAATAATTTGATATATTTATAAATTTAATTAAATATATATTTTTTATTTATTTAATTTTTTTTACTACAAATTAATGATTTTATAATTATGGAGCTACACGCGAAATGTGAGCGTGTGGAGTTTGGTCTCCACGGATCAAAGTAAAAGAAAAAGAAAAATTGAAAAGAAAGAAAAAGGTAGCTAAGATATAAATGGGAAGAAAGATTCCCAATTAACCAAATCAAATTTATTTAAATCTAATTATTTTTATTTATTGTAAATAAAATTTAATAAATAAATCAAAATACTCTGAACACAGTCCCTCTTTTTTCTAATAGTTAAAGTTAAATTAAAGAATATAAAAAATGAAATTTAAAAATTAAAGTAAGAATATATAAAAAATTTATTATAAAATATAATAAAATTAAAAATAATATAAATAATAATAATAATATTAAAAATATTATAATAAATCTCGGTATATTTTTTTTAAACAATTATAATAATGAGGAACCATACCCATGCGAAGGGAATATGAAAATAGGGAAGTTGGGGCAGGGGACAAGGGGAGGTTTGTTTGTATTATAAGATACGTATCCCTTGACCTGGTGGTGAGGAGGCGGTGCTTCGTGCCTCTGCTTCCTTATTTCCTCTCTTTATTTCCACAGTAAATTGTGTCCGCCCACGTGAACCTAACTAATCTCGTTGGTCAAGCAATTTCTTCAAAACTTGCACTCTTCCTTTTCTCTTTCTTTTTTAATTTTAAATTTCAGATTTTTAAATATATTATTTATATCGATATTAAAAACATAGGTTAATTTTTTTTTATTTTAACAAATTTAAAAATTTATATTTTATCATTTTTAAGATTATATATATATATTAAATTAAATAATTATCATTTTTTAAAATTAAGCATCAAAATATTAAAGTGTTAATTTAATTTTTATATATAAATTGATAGTTAAGATGATGTGATAAAAAGTTGATTCATTCTTCTATTTTATTTAACTGAGTAATCGAATTATAATTTTTTTTAAGAGCTAAAATTATATAGTTACTTAACTACATCATGTAAATAAATTGCTAGGCTTATATTTGGAAGAAAATCAATATACTCAATTAATTTTCTCCAACAGTGGTGATTTAGACCCTCATTTTAAGGGTCTCCGCATCCCGGCCCGACTAAATGGTGAGAATGCAAATCACGATAGTCCAGTGACAAGCATGTGGGAGGCCGGAACACAGTGCACACAAGGGGTCCACCCACATAGGTAAAACCTTCACTCTGCCGCTGTCGTGATTCGATCTTGGACAATTTCTCTAATCCGTCACATGCTTTACCACTTGGGCAAGCGCAATATACTCAATTAATATGATTAGAAAGAGTTGTGGGAATATCTAAGAGAAATGAGAGTTCTTTATTCTCTAAAGTATCCATTGCATATTTCTAATGTTTATTTGCTTAATCGTATGTGTATACCCGATTGCGATAATGACATTTTATATATTTAATAATTTTTAAAATTTATATATTTATTAAATTATAATTAAAATTTAAATAATTAATTGATAAAATTATAACTTATTTGATTGTGTATTTATAGAGAAATATAATTTTTAATTTATGTTAATTTAAAAGTATTAAAACAAATCATTTAAAATTAAATTAGATAAATTTTTAATTATAATAACTCAATAAGAAATAATAAATATTATAATATATATCTAAATAACATGTTATGTACTCTTTATACGGAATAAATATTATTAAATTTTTTTATTAAGATATAAAATTATATAAAATATAGAATTATATAAATATAATAAAAAATTGTATAAAATACCATCTTAATAATATTCAAATACTAATATTAAAATTTGATTTAAGAAATTTTAGTATTAATTTTAACCTAAAATATAATTTCAGTACCAAAACGTATTTAGACATGCATATAACAGTCGGAATTAAATTTTGAAAAATATATTTATAGATATAGTTTGATGGCAAGTGGATATCTATCCCAAACTCTACTCGTTGAGAAAAAAAAAAGATTAGATTTTGCCTGCACGGACTTACCTCAGCGGCAAAGCATGTGACAGATTGAAAAAATAGTCCAGGTTCGAACTATGACAGTGGCAGAGTAGGGGTTTCACCTATATAGGTGGGTGGGCCCTTTATACACACTGTGTCCTGATATCTCATATATTTATTACTAAACTATCATGATTTGACTTTTTACCATTTCGTCGAGTCCGGATCGCGGAAACTCTCAAGGAAGGAAAAAAAAAAGGTTAGATTTTGGAAGATGCAACGGTATCAGTTATTGGTTTTATAGTCAACTGTATTGGTTAGCGGTTGGGCAGATAAGGCAGAAGCTGTGCTATACTGTTTTATGCTTTGGCTGAATCTTTATCAAACTTTTCCAAAGGTGACTATGCCAGCTCACTTTGCCATTTTTGTAAGAAACACATCCTTCAACCTAATTTATACCCTTCCTTTTTAACTTTATATATATACAGAGATAGAAATAAAGAGAAACAAAATTAAAAATTAAAAAAATATATTATAAAATTCATTGATATAAATAATATAAATATAATCATAAAAAATATATATTATTAATTATATAGTTTATAATTATTTTCAAATATTATTTAAATAAATATCTATTCATATAACTAAACATATGATTTTATAAATTTTAATATTATTACTAAACATATGATTTTAACCAAAATCTATTCATAGAGGTACACAAATATTTATCGTCAACATCCTTTTTTTTAGTTATGGATTGCATGTTTAAGAAACCTAGTGAGCAGAGGCGGACGCAGGAAGGCATGCCCCCGACGACTAGAAAAATCTTAGAATAATGTCTGTTAGGTGCGGACGCAGGGGCTAACCTTGATACGTATCTTCCCGGCGATCGGAAAAAGGTTAGAGTAGTGTCTGTGATTTTTTTTTCAAATTTAATGCCAAAATAATATTGTTTTGGTCTTTTTTTTTAATTTTAAATTAAAATGACATTATTTTAGCTTTTAAAATTTTAAACCAAAATGACATCGTTTTAGTTCATTAAAAAAAAATAAAACCAAAGAAATCAGAGTCTCCTGATGAAAATCATATCAGCTTCTAATTAATTACTCATTGTATTTAATAAAATAAAATTATTAATAATTATATTTAAATTGATTTTATTTTTATTTTTTAGAATTAAATGGTTTTATTTAGCTACTCTCAAAATTAGAGTATAGACTTCCCACTTTCTACTTTATGAGTATTTCTCATAGTCACAACAACAAATTTTGACAAACATCACATTATTTTTATAGATCAATTCCTAAGGCCACCCGCATCAAGTGGAGAAGCGGGAAGGAGGAGAAGTAGTCATCCAGGAAGATTCCTCGCATCAGATGGAGGAGAAGGAAGAGGAGTTCTCCTCCAGCTCACTTTCCAAGTGAGCCAGGGAGAACTTCTTCTCCGCGGAGAAGAAAAAGATATGGCCACTTAACAGTGGCCATGTGCATGCATGGACTGTTTTGATCTTGTTTTTGTTTTTTCTTTTTAATAAATGAATTTAGTTTAGTTAAATTTTTTTTAATTAATTTATAAAAATAATTTTAAGTATATCTTTATATTATTATAAAATGGAATTTTAATTTATATATGTTTTTTAAATTTAATTATTAAAAAATATATAAAATTAAAAAAAAATTATTGTCTAAATTTTTTTTAAATTTATTGAATGAAAAAATTTTAATAGATGAATGAGATTTCAATATAATTTTAGTTAAATTTATGTTTAAATTTTATATATCTGCATAATTTATTTTAATTATTATATTTATATTTTTAATTAATACAATTATTATTTAATGCTATTATTTTATAAAATAATTTTTTTTTAAATTTATCATAATAAAATTAAATGATTTGGGGTAAAATTAATTTATATAAATAAAATTTTAATTAATAGTTATATTTTATTTTTAGTAAATTTATATAAATTAAAATAATTATATAATGTAAATATTTAATAATATTCTAGTAGTCCTTTTGATGTAAGGGAAAAGGAAGAGTATGTGGATGAGTTATATACTGGACCCACAAAATCTGATGTGGATGAGAGAGTTATTTAGTAGTCCTTCATTTAATAGTCCTTCTAATACGGGTGGCTAAAGTACGAAAGTTTCAACAGAAATGTCGTAGTCATAGGTGATTTGGCCAAGATCCCGGTCGATGATGGAGGAAGGGACGTCTAAGACAGTGGGGTGTCGTCTTGATCTTATGGGATAGAAATGGGGAAGGCAATGGTTTGGGTGGCTGTAGCCG
>CAOGCB011005349.1:0-42671 GCA_948266635.1 Cnidoscolus chayamansa | reverse complement strand
AAAAAAAAAAAAATCTGCATAAAACGCCATTTTTCATGGTGGTTCAAGTCTTTTCTTCATTTCTTTAAGAGTCCAGATTTTGTCTCTTGACAAATAGTTATTCCATGGAGGCCCTAAATGCAGCTGGTTTGACCCCACTATCTGTTCTTTGTGAAAAAAGAACAGAACCCAGAAAATTTTTATGCCTCCCTGCTGCTTCTTCATCAGTCAAATTCTCAAATTCTGCTTCTCTAAGCACCATCCCACCTACTATACAAGAGTGCTTATCAAGGACTTTTCATGGGGGTCTTGTGCTCTTATCTTCAGTTCTTAGTACAGGGCTAGCTAAAGCTTTGACATATGAGGAAGCACTCCAACAGTCAACGAGCACAGACGCTTCTGGTTTTGATGCCAGTGGAATTCTTGATAATGCTATCAGCTTTGCAACTGAAAACCCTACTGCTATAGCAGGTGGTACTGCAATTTTGGCAGTTCCATTGGTTTTGTCTCAGATTCTAAAGAAACCTCAGCCATGGGGTGTTGAGTCTGCAAGAAAAGCTTATGCAGTATTGGGAAACGATCCAAATGCCCAGTTACTTGATATCAGAGCGCCAGTGGAGTTGAGAAAAGTCGGTAGTCCTGATATCAGGGGTTTCAAAAAGAAGCCAGTGTCAATTGTTTACAAAGGTGAAGATAAGCCAGGTTTCTTGAAGAAGCTGTCTTTGAAGTTTAAGGAACCGGAAAATACTACATTGTTCATTCTAGATAAGTAAGATCTTGGACCCATTTATTGTGTTTTGGAGTACAGATTTCATCTCATAATACCTAGGCTACAACTTAATTAGGGTGTTATTTTTATAGAATCCTTAAATTCGACAGTTGGATTGTGCTTTATGAAAATTCTCTCTACTTGAGCCGATAGGTACTTCAAAGATTTTGCCTCTTCTGTTTTGTTTTTTACCTTGAATTAGTTTGACTGAGAGCTAATATCAGCTTCATTGAATTTCTTATTTGGTTTGCTCCATAAAAATCCATGTTCAATTTCCTACAGGTAACAATGTGCTAAATTTTACACATAAAATCTGCAATTTAATTTGAAAATGCAAAAAAAAAAAAAAAAAATAGAATATGTTTGGTTGTGTTTTGTTTTAGATACTCTACATTTTCTGTTGCGGATCAGTTATGATGTTTGAGGCTGTGGAGATAAAGCCAGCCAAAAGGATAAAGCATAGGTAGCAAATAGCACTGCACACAAGTTTCCTAGATAGAATATTCATCAACTATTTTTAGATATTAAGTCATTTAACATTAGAGACCATCTTCTTCTGGAGACCAAGAGAGGTTGGTACATGAAAGATCTTTGTCGTTAAACTTGCCATATAAAACTAATGTTGCGACATTTATGATGAAGCCAGATTCAGTGGGAACTCTGAACTGGTCGCAGAGTTGGTCACTTTAAATGGATTTAAAGCCGCTTATGCTATAGAAGATGGTGCAGAAGGACCGCAGGGATGGATGGTATTCTTCTAGACTTAGTACCAAGTCTTATATGTCATCTGATGAAGTAGTACATATTTTAAGATGAATTCTGATTTTGCAGAATAATAGTCTTCCTTGGATAGTGCCGAGTAAAGGGTGGAGTCTTGATCTTAGCAATTTGATAGATATTCTCAGAGCTGTACTCGGAGTACGTGTCTTTCCTTTTTCATTTGAAATTTTTAACTTTGTCATACCACTCAAGGGTCTTTTTTTTAATGGAATGCTGATTATTCTCTCTTTTGTCTCCTAACTCATAACCAATGATATTTACAGTAGATGATCTTATAAAAAAAAATAGTGAATGTGGATTCGGGAGGGGCTGACTTAAGGTATACAATAGATCTTTTTTGGATCAGAGGGCCTACATTATGTTGATCTACTGATAAGAATAGGTTGATATAAATGATCTGTAGAAGAGAGAAAGTTTAGCTGATCACGTTACATACAACATTGTTGTCGTTCTGTTATAAAAGCCAATACTTTTAAGGCTGAGATGCAACGTGCTTCAGGCTTGAGGAATGATGAGGGCAATGGAAGGTGTTCCAAGAATGTGATTATGTTGGTAGAGGATAAATTGAGTGCCTTTGGTGTAGCATGATAAGTACTGATTATGATCACTGCCTTCTTTCCTTATTGGTAAAGTCCAGGCTAGCTTTAATCAGGCAATGCATCCTCCAGTGAAAATGTATCAATTTCTTGTTGGATGACTTCTCTCCCTGGTGAAACTTCAAAATGTTATTGGATGCTAGGAAACCACTGATAAATCGTCACGGCATGATTGCATTTTTACTGCAATGTGTCATGAACTAATAGCTTGAATATGTTAAACAGTGCGAATTAATTTATTAGCTTCTGGATTATAAGATTCACGCAAGAATAGGTTGATAAATCTCATTATTTTGAGTATGAAAACATGTAATTCACGCAATGCTCCACTTAACATTTCATGTTTCACTGAAATAATTTTGCAGGAGGGCTTTGATGCCTTACCTCTGCTCATTGGGATTGCAGCAGCAGTTGGCTTAGGTGTATTAGTATTTTCACAAGTCAGTTGCAAAGTCTTTTCTCCTTTTCCTTTTCATTTTTATTTAAATTTCAATAAGGAAATTTTATGTGAGAAATGCAAGATTTCTGTTTCTTTCCAATATCTTTTCAGATAGAAACAATCCTCCAAGTGCTAGGCTTAGCTGCAGTTATTCAGTTCGTGATTATGAAGCTCCTGTTTGTAGAGGTAGGTCCTGACATCTTTTTAGATTTAATTTTTATTCCACTAATCCTGTTTCCTTTAAACAAATTCTTTCATGACAGATTTTAGTTCATTTCATGTGCTCTAGGTCATGTTATAAAAAGTTCCCCAAATCTCTCATGTCTACTGCCATGAAACATGCCATTAAAACAATTGAAAATAGGGGAAAAAGGAAAATCACTTCAGAATATGGGAAGGAAGCTTTATTAAATTCTGATTCATGATAGAAAAAATTTATAGAATAGTATTTGGGTGGATAATCCTTATGTTCCTCATTCCATTTCTCGGCTCATTATACCAAACTTTCAAGCCCTTGTTCACTATGACCTTTTACCTTCCATGGCAGGACCGGGAGAAAACTCTGCAGCAGGTCGAGGAATTATTGAACACCAAGGTTGCCCCTAAAGAGCTTGTTGATGATATAAAGGTATCTGAACTTAATATTTGAAACATAAGAAGTTGTGTTTTGCTTATTAATCATAACTGTAAACCTTTTTTGTGAACATTCTGGTAAATTCAGCAAATTGGGAAGGCTTTTCTGCCAACAGTTGGGTCAAGTAAGGCTCTCCCTCCACCAGTGGAACCAACTTCAGAAGCTAGTGCTGTTGAACCTGCTCTAGAGCAAGCTCCCAAAATAAAATCAGAATCAGTTTCCGGGTTTCCAAGGCCCCTTTCGCCATATGCATCTGTAACTCTCTCTTTCAATGCTTTATAGTTTTCTGAACAATATAAATATTTTTCCCTGTTTGATTAAGCAGTTAATAAATGCATGGATTTGTTATATTGCAGTATCCAGATTTCAAGCCCCCAACATCTCCTACTCCATCTCAGCCCTGAAGTGATAGTTGCATTGAAGTCTTCAGGCGTGTTTCTACAACAAGCAACCCTTTTGCAGGCCATTTCTCGGGCTATTTCACGAGTTTTCCAATTTGTGCTCTTTATACGTAAACTTTTCCAGCTTTAAATGATGTTCAAACAACAAATATAAGGGGATGATTTGGGGTTTACCAGCCAATAAGACTATGCTTCTTCTAGCTCTTCATAGCCTGTTGGATATTTTGCAGAAATAGTTCGTGATTTAACATTATCTTTTGAGCTAGTGCGGTTTGGTTCAGTTTATGGAGTTGTGTAATACTTTGTGTAAAACCCCATATGCAAGTATTATTAGGACAGTGACCAAGGAGAAACATTGATTTAATACTTAGTACATGCAATGGTATAATAAATCATTTAATTAATCTAAATGGTTTTATTGACCTTCAAAATAAAATTATTTTGGAAATAAATCAATAATTACTGATTTCAAAAAGTATTTTTTCTTTGTTTAATTTATTAGTGAAATTTATAATTAGAGACCGAATAATTAAGAGTGTTTATAGGTTTTAGACTAAATCAAATCAAAACCGAATAAAAAAAATAGAAAGTTCGACACACTCTATTTTTTGGTTCGGCAAACAAAATTGGTTCGCAAACCAAAATGGCTCGGCAATATTAAAATAATTTTTTTCTTAGCTGAAGATATAAAAAATACCTAACAGAATTAGATTATTGTTAAAATTATTATGATTTTGATAAATCCTTTAATCTTATATAAAATAATATTAAAAACACTCTTCTGCAGTGATATATATATATACACATACACACATCTGGTGAACCTTCTTATGTTCAGAAATTACGGTTAGCAACATATCGTTTTCCTGCTGGTAGCAATTTGGGCTCCACCAACGGACATCAAATTCAAAAGATCACAGAGCGGCAAAACGAGATCGTAAATACGAAAGCCACCCGCCCAACAAAAAAAAAAAAAAAAAAACTCTTGCCTCCATAATTGATAATCTGGGCTGTCCAAAGAACTCTTTCTCCTTTCACTTTCGCACGCTTCTTCAATGGCCAGAGTCAAACATTCCGCGCCCCGGAGCCGAATGCGAAAGAAATCCAGTCAGATCTCTCTCTCTATCTCTATCCTGTGAGGGTTCTGGTTTTTCCTCTTTTGTAAACCCTAACTTTTCCTTTTTCTTGCAGCTGGAACAGCTACTTCACCAGCAACGCCACCGTCGGTACGGTATTACTTCCCCCTCACTCTCTGAGTTTCTTTACTTTTTTACTTTGCCTGTTTGGTTTCTGAGAAAATGATGTGCCTACTTGCCTACCTCTCTAAAAATCATCATTTGTATGTATACGTGTTTGTGCTTCATAATCGGAATGAACAATTAGAAAAACTCGAATAAGCTACACTTAACTAGTTATGAAATGCTCTAGAAATAAGAATTTGTTGATTTCAAATGTTTTTATTATTTTCGCATTTTCCTTGCTACCAAACAGAATTTCATTTTGCTTTCTTTCTCTGCCTTTCTCTCTCTCTCTCTCTATATATATCATTATCTTTGTTTTCCATGATAGAATGAATAAGGGTTTTTTTTTTTTTGTGCTCCATTTGGTTTTTGAGAAACCGGAAAAGCGAAATTTAGACTTGTGAAATCCTTTTAACGTTATATGCTTGCTTAGTTAAATGAACATCTCAATTTCCTTGAGATAAAGCTAGAAGTTTTAGATTTGAATGTTGACAAGTTTCATCTTCCTACAGATTTTCAGCAACTTAACAGTCTTGGACTTAAATTAAACAGTTATTTATATATATATATATCATGCTTAATTATATTTTCTTTAACTTAAATTATAAATTCTCTTTTATTCTAGGTAATTTAATACTATCTGCTTCTTGTTTTTACCAGACTAAGTCCCCACGATCAAGCACAAGAACAGCACATAGAAATACTCCATCAAGTAAGGTCTATTATCATTGTTTTTTTTCTCTGTCAAATTTGTTTGTTATTTTAGATTAAATTGGGGAAGATGATTGCGGTGATATCTAGTCTTGGGATGTGTTCTTTTTTCTTATATATATTTATTTCGTTATTTGTTTGTTTTAAAGCTTCCACAACACGAGGGCAGAGGAAGCCGCATCGCTTCAGGCCAGGAACAGTAGCTCTCCGAGAAATTCGCAATTTCCAGAAGACTTGGAAGCTGCTCATCCCTGCTGCTAGCTTCATCCGACTTGTAAGCCCTCTCTCTCTCTCTCTCTCCAACACCACCCTCACCTGTTACGTGCAGGGAGATGAGATCTATCTCCTTTTATGTCTTTATAGAAGTTCATTCCTTCGTAAGATTGTGTGGATCTGTCTCTTTCTTTTTGCCTTTTAACTTCCATCTAACATTTAAAACTTTTCTGTTCAACAAAATTTGGATCCATGCAATTCTTTTGGGAGCTTCCTAACAGTTTAACAGTGATTACTAAATATTTTTGACCCATTGTTGTATGTATTCTGGTGCTTAAATGTTCTAAGTTGGCTGTTTGTATTTGAAGATATATTTTAATTTCTTAATACTTCTCATACCTATTCACTTATCATAAATGCAGAGCCATGGAGACATGCAACAAAATCTGGTTTTCCCTTGTTGCTGCTCTCTCTCTCTCTGTCTCCCCCTCCTTTATAGAAGATTACTGTCTGCAGTTCAATGCTAAAAAAGCATTGTTGTTCTTTATATTATTCCTCAGTATGCTAAAATGTCTAAGCACCCTAAAGCCATTAGTTAGTGCTTGTGGCTGTTGATGTGGCAAGTAGAGAAATAGTGCCATGTCAGCAACTGTTAATGGAGTTATGGTGTTTGGACCTTTTATGCTGACGGCCTTAACTGTGTCCTACTGATTTGGCGAAATCCAAACCATGGGACCTTACTGGAAAATGATTCAAAATCTCAAACCGGATGGTACTTTTTTATATTTATTTTGTCCTATATTTTATAGTTTCCATCTGGCACTAAAATTTTCATCGATTAGCACCATAACTTTCTGTTTTGGATATCTTAGAAATTAACTAAAGGGGGAAGGGATACTGGCATTTGAACCTCCCATATTACTATAAGCCAATGGGCATTAATATTATTGCACAAATACCAAACCTTTAAGAGTGAACTTGACTAGAGATTTGGAGTTCTGGAATGGGGTTGACAGACTTTGAAACCCTTCGCCTGGTGTTTATCCAATTCCTCTCTCATTTGATGTAATAACTTTGCATGCTTATTCACTCATCTATATGTTTTATTGAATGTGTCAGAAGTTTATTAATGGAAATTATGTGTAACTTTTGTTGGTAATTTTTTATATAATCTAAATTTTTGTCAGTGCTTAGTATTGCTCCATGGGGCACATTATTTAGTTAATATATGTGCCTAGGGTTTTCAATGGCTCTTATCTTATACTGGCATTGAAACTGAAGTTCATTTGAGATTTGAAATTCGGGAATGGAGTTGACAGACTTTGAAAGCCTTCACTCAGTCGTTATCTAATTCCACTCTTCTTTGTGTAATAACTTTGCGTACTTATTCACTCTCCTACATGTTTTATTGATGAATGTGCTAGTGTTACAAGTTTATTCATGGAACTGTGACTTCACATGATTGTTCCATGGGATGCATTGTCTAGTTAATAGATGTGCTTTGGATGAAGTTTGAATTGGATGGTTCCAATGCTCTTATCTTTTACAGGTGAAGAGTATTACTGGTGAATACTCCCAAGAAGTTAACCGTTGGACTGCTGAAGCTTTAGTAGCACTCCAAGAGGTATACTAAATGTCTAGATACATGCAAAATACAAAAAAGATATGCTCACGCTTGTGTGTACAGCTTTATTGCGTGCATGCCTGTATGCAGTGCTTATATACCAATAATTGGTGAAGGAAGATATAATACCAGTATGGTTTGGTCGGTCTATTCATATTAAGTTTAAATGAATTCCAGTTGTTGGTTTGTTATTTCTTGTAGGCAGCAGAGGATTTTTTGGTCCATTTGTTTGAAGATGGAATGCTATGTGCAATTCATGCAAAGCGTGTTACATTAAGTAAGTTGGGCAGAATTATTGCTCCAGCCTTCTTTTTTTTTTCCTTTTCTTCAAGCTCCATGAGAGAAGTTTCACTTGGTTTTGTGGTGTATAACCATTCAAACATTTGGATTTCTTTTTTCCCCATCACTAAAACAAAGAGAAGAAAAAGAAAGCAAAATGATGGCAATATTTTCAAGTGCCTTGCTGCATTGCCAATATTCAGCCCGATGATTAGTTAGATTCAACCGATTCACTATCTGTTAATCCTGATTATGAATGATGTAGTAGCATGTCTATTTTTATGAACTGCCTAATTCAAATTCAAGCAATCTTGTAGAATACGTTACACGTACCACCAATTCATTACAGAAACTTGTTTTTTGGTTTGTGGCATCAGTGAAAAAGGATTTTGAATTGGCACGTCGACTTGGAGGGAAGGGACGACCTTGGTGAAAATGAAACAGTGTAACCAAGAGCATCATCACTGATTAATAATCATTGTGAGATGTAATTCCTGCTGTTCTTTGGTAGCACTTCATTTCCTTTTATCATTGGAAGTTTAACAATTAGGAAGTATGAAGATACTTGGCTCTCCTGACACCAATTTATTGCTTAGTTTTGGATAGTGTAGACAAGGTAGATTCGATTCTCAGAATATTTCATTAGATTCGGAAATTGTCTTATGGTTACTTTTTATCCGTCAGCCATTGATGGGTCATGGGTGTAAGCTGGCCTGTGTAACTGTGTATACATGGAAATATTGTTGTTGTAAAGCTTAAGGATTTGTTATCGTGCTTTGCCTTGAAAGTATTTTATGCCTTTTACCCTTGCAAGTTTTTATTTGTAGACATCGCTTGCTGCATGTGAAAATTGGAACTTCTGCGTCCGCGGTGGGTTATCTTTTAACTTTTGGAGTAAAAGGAGTTTCTGTTTGAAATTCAATTTAGGGAGTTTTTATAAGGAGTTTTTGGTAGCTTTTTTTTATTTATAAATTTCTGCATATATTTTATTATTTGGTTTACATACTGAAAATTGTAACACTGATTACGAGGGTTATATGTAAATAACCTTTTGGTATGAATAACTCATTTGGACATTTATTTGAGCTACTTTTGAAGTTGATGAGATTTGTAACTAGATATTGATAACAAGATTTCGTTTTTTTTTTTTTTAATTACCGAGTTACATAAATAAAGTTGCGTCTCACAAAATTGTGCAGTTAAGATTATAAAATAAGTGAAAATAAATTATCTTTGACCCAAAAAGGAGAATATACCTTATATGCTATCTAACACGCACTAAAAAGCCTCAAGCTGAGTTAAAATCCGTGCATTACTGAATAATAAAAGCGTTCATGATTCATGGATTGGGTGGTGCTACTCTCTGTGTTGATGAAACTCGTTTTTGGTCGCAGAAAACAGAAAGCTGCATGCGTTATAGGTGAACGTCATTTTGATGTGGCTTGAAAGTGATTCCAGTTCAACAGGGGACGCGTGATTTAATCTCTGTCATTTGCAATAATTACTACTTACGTAAGCACTTATTGATCCATCTCGTAATTTTTTCAATTATAAATTCCACGTCGCATTAGTTCAAATTAGATGAATTAAATCAGTAAATAGCTTTTTATTTAATTTCATTACTTCATATTATTATGAATATTTTTCGAATTAAATTTAAAATCTTTAATTTAATTTAATTCAATTTTTAAATAAAATGATGTGTAGCGGTAGGATATAAGCATAATTGAAAATATATATGGTTTATATTTTGTATCCAGAAGATCATAATTCAGAGAACATGGGACATTTTTATTTTGAGCAGCTAATTTTGCCTTTTCTGTGTTTGCACTGAATTTGTCCTACCAAACATTCTTCCTTTCAGGAAAAAAAAGTTAGTTTGTGTGGCTCTGCCTCTTCATAATCAAACCCCAAAAGGTTTTATCCTTTTCCTTTACTCCTTCAAATCCCTCTTTAACTTAACCCACCTTTTTTTTCTGTCATAAAACGTTATCTTTACAACAACTCCCATCATCTTTCTCTCTCTCTTTTTTTTTTTTTAAAAAAACATGTTATTATTTGTGTTCATATTTTCTTTATTATTTATCTCTTCTAAATATGCCAATGAATTAATTAATTTAAATAATTTATGTGAACAAGTAAATCTTTCATATCTAATTTAGAAGTAAATGTTTAGAATATAATATTTGAAGGCTTAACATCAAAAGTAATATTGATATGATTGTGATTAAATGGAGTTTGACTATAATTATTAACCTATTTTTATGGAGTTTTAAGATTATAAGGATTTAGATGTACTCGCAGACATTCGAAATAGATAATTTTTTCAAAAAGCTTAAATCGAATCATGGACTTCAAGCAGTAAAACACGATGATAATACGAGGGTTAGAGTTCTCCCCAATTTGATAATTAAGTTTCTCTATGATATGATAATTGGTTCCCTCCATAATTTGATAATTGATTCTTTCCACAATTTATTTAATAATTATTATGTATCTTTTAACCAACGCAAGCTAAATTTCTAAAAATTATTAATCTATATATCTTTTTGACTCACTTATTATCATTAAATAATAAGATGAATTAATATATATATATAAATATTTTTTTATATATAATATCTAATTAATATGAGATATAATAAGTTCTTAATTATTTTTTAAATGGATAATTATGATAATATATATATATATATTTAATTGAATTATAAAAATTAAAGAAAGATTTTCTTTAAAAAATAAAAAAATAAAAAGCTTATAACGGCAAGTCAACCACTTATTTGTTTGGTTGGTAGGACCAGCGGTTCGCCTCTCTGGTTCCCAAGGGATCACAGCTCTCTTCCCAATGCATTGGCTATGCTATGATGCCCTCCATGTTTATGAAAAAATCACTTAAATAAAAATTAAGAACATCTCCATTCCCTTTTCGGCAAACTATTAATAGCCTATGATCTTGTTTCAGTTTTAGCTCACAAATCCTCTCTCAATATATTTCACCAAGCACCATCAATGGACAGACGCCGCAGGAAGCAACCCAAGACCCCAACCCCTTGCTGTGAAGGTCACCATTCTTCACTTCTTTTCTTCCAATTTTTGCTATTTCTTTCTTCTCGTGTGTCCTTTTCTTGCCATATCCATAAACGTTCGTAGGTTCTTGACTAGCTTGTAATTGACTATATATTTGGCAGAGGTGAGCAGTATTGAATGGGAGTTCATTAGCATGTCCGAACAAGAAGAAGATCTTATTTACAGAATGTATAAGCTTGTTGGAGACAGGTAATGGGAACTTAACCTCTTTCGTGTAGGAAGTGGAATCATTTTCAAATAAAATTCAGCGTAATGATCCACGAATTTACTTCATTTCCTTCTTAGTCCTTTTCTTTTTCTATAGCCAATACAAGCAATCCTGATGCTCTGTTTCAATATTTCAAAACAACAATAATAAAATATAGGTGGGCTTTGATTGCTGGTCGAATTCCAGGTCGCAAAGCGGAAGAAATAGAAAGGTATTGGATAATGAAGCATGGTGAAGTGTTTGCCAGTCGACGGAAAGAGCTAAAGAAATCCAAATCTTAATGGGTTTCTGTGGGGATATATATATAATCATCTTGTTATTAGCAAGGGGTATTAATCCTCCTCTTTCCTTTTCCTTTTGATGAGAATTCTTCTTGCAAAAATGTGTGGGAGAATGTTTTCTTGAGACGATGTTGATTAATTAGCAGTGAATTATTAATGGGAACATTTAATATCTCTCTCTCTCTCTAATTAACTTGCAATAATTGCATATTCGCAAAAAAGACTTCACATAAGACAAGAAAGCACAGCAGAATAAGAAAAGAGATAAAACTCGAACTCAGTTTTTGTCATGCTTCCGTACAAACCTCTGTTTTCACATTTTCATACGTTTGAGCATGCTAGACCAGTTGAACAGGCTTACCCAACCCAGCACGCTCAAGCTTCCTTTTTTGTTGTTCACTTGCTCGGAAGATCCGTTCACGACACCCACATAATCATCCTAGTTAAGCATTATCAAGAATCCAGAGTCCTGTCTCGTCTCTCCAGAGTCCAGAGCCCATATACTTTTGCAGGACTGCATGACAAAGCCATTTCTGGCTTTTCTCGCTTTCTTTTATTAATTACGTGCCCGTCTTCTGATTCCTTTTTGCACAACTTTTTCACACAAGGATATGACCAACAAAATCTATATTGTCTGTGATCTATCAGTGACATTGTGATAAGAATATGAGTGGGATCGCTATTCAGCATTAAAGGATGTGAAAACTTGGCCTGGCCTGCCACAAAGGCCCATTGCCTATTCCTATTAAGATCTAAAACTGCCACGTTCTTCAAAAAATCCATAAACCCATTTTCATTTCAATCTCTTTATTTATATATATATATAAAAAAAAGATTGAAGAAAAATGGAAATGAAAATCAACTTTATCGTTGTGGTTGTGTTTTTGTTATACCCACAAAGCTACATATTAATGGGAATAAATAAAAGAGTGATCATAAGATGGGCAGTGGATAAGTTTAAGTAGAGACAAATGATTATCCAGGTTTTACTTACCACCTTTTTAACTGAAAATGATTGTCCAATTTGAAAAATATGGAGAAAAAGGCATAGCAATTATTCACAACTTTTGACTCCATTTCCTTTTAATTATTATATCATTTCTTTTTCTTTGTGTCATTTAGCAAACAAAAATAAAAAATATTTTACCCAAAAATGGAATAAGAAGAAAGAAGGTTATACACAAATATATATATATATATATTTCCTTACATTGCATCTTTTTAGCTTTTTGAGTATGGGTAAAGGGTGGCCAATAATTTATATTATTATGAGGATTAATTTAAAATAATCTTTAAATTTAAATACGTACATTTAAGTTTGTCCAAACAGGGTGTAACGTTTGCTTACAATTTTTTCAAGTTTGTCCTTCCTACAACATCAATTTTCTCGATAAATATTGCTTACAATTTTGCTATGGTTTAACTTTGTTATAATTTAAAAAAAAAAAAAAATGATCAGCTTAATATAGCATATATATTTAAAGATTCTGGACGTCGCATTGTCATTATCATATGAAATCACATGCTTAGAGTGAAGAAAATATTTATATATACAGCCTACAAATAGGCCAAGGACCAACCATGACCCAAGAAAATGGCTATATATGCTTGGAAGCGTCCGGATGTAGGATATATAATAAGTGTATTTGTGTGTTTTGTCGCAATATACGTGGTAATCTACTTCACGCATCTATATCTATATAAACATATACAAGCCAGTGCAAAAGAGAAAAATCTCCTATTAAAAAAAAGCGATTATTCAATAAATCATGTCTATATGCATTCAAGCAAGACACTGGAAATTACAATTACTAGCTGGTATATGTTATAGGACTTTAAAACTGTAATAGCAATTTTTTAGTTCTTCCACTTGAGAACCAACCCAGAAAGTGCCTTCGCAGATGACCCTTCTTGGCTGAGAGCCCTCTCAGCTGCGTCTTTCAGGTCCTTCATCCTGTTTCGGACCTTCTTCCCTTCTTCGCCTTCCATTAAGCCTCGCACTACTCTTGCAATTTCTTGTCTTTCGATTAGGCCATTTTGGATATTATATGTTGGCCTCAGGGCAACCTTAATATCGTCAGTTAACATCACAGCATTCATTTTCTGCTCTGCATAGAGTGGCCAGGCGATTAGTGGCACGCCATTCACCACACTTTCTAGGGTGGAATTCCATCCACAGTGGGTTAAGAATCCTCCTGTAGACACGTGACTCAACACTTGTGCCTGTGGTGCCCATGATGGCACCACTAGACCCCTCCCTTTGGTCTTCTCCAAGAACCCTTTTGGTAAGAAAGCTAATGGGTCTTTTTGGCTTTCCACACTAAAAAATGTGGCATTGGCGATGCTATCATTGGGACTCCTCACAACCCACAAAAATCTTTGCTGGCTCATCTCTAAACCCAAAGCCAATTCACTTATCTGATCGTAAGATAGGGTCCCACCGCTTCCAAATGACACGTACAGCACAGAACCATGCGGCTGCTCATCTAGCCACCTCAAACATTCTGCGTCCTCTGACTTAATACTTGAACCCACGTTCACTAGCGGACCAATCGGATAAACTGGTGGCTTACCGGGTTCTTCCTCTTGTAAATCCTTCATCGCTCCTCCTTCCATGTCCACGAAACTATTCACCATAATACCGTCGGCTAGTCTATACCTTTTTGAGTGGTGAAGGAGAAACTTGTATGCATCATTCTTCCTATCTTGAACCGGGTCGAGCAAATCCTTCCCGTGTATCGGTATGCAGCCTGGTATCTTCACGGGTTCTTCTAGCTCCCTATACTCGCAAGAAACCATCTCATCCAGCTTTGGCAACCAAAAGAACAAAGACAAAGCCATAGCTGTAGAAGGGAAGAAAACGTAGGGAGGGATGTTGAATTCTTGAGCAGCATCGAATGCATCGGTGCCAAAGAGATCAACAACCAGGGCAACCAGTCGAGTGCTTTCAACAAGAGATTTCAACACGTTGCTAAGAGAAGGGAGGGAACGTGCCACTGTGATGGAAATCACCGTTTCTATCTTAGCATCTTGAGGGAGGTCACTCAAGTCAACAGGAGGGAGAAAAATAGAACTTATTGTGGTAGGAAGGGAATCAAGAACCGATTTTTGGGCCTTAGAGGGAGCACCATCGGTTGGTACAATGAAGGTGATGGAGAGATTATGTTGAGAAACGAGACGTTTAGCTAATTCAACAAGAGGGATGAGGTGACCCATCCCAGGACTGGGTAGAATAGCTACATGGGTGGATTTTGTTTGAGGTTCTGCCATTGAAACGAAGAGAATCTAGGGTTTTGATGTTAATTATGGTCGAATTGATACAGGGCAAGGAGAAGAAAGAGGTGATTTATATAGAGGTTTGGATTTTTTTTTTTTTATGAAAAAAATGTGGGGATTGAAAAGGAGGATGTGCATGTATGGTTGTGATGTAATTTTATTAGAGGGGCGAGAGCAGTTGGAATTATACGAGGATTGATTGGAGCATATTATTTGTATTTTAAAATAATTTTCCATGATTGTGAGGCGAAGTTGACTCCCTTGAGGAAAGGGTAAATTTGGGTTGCTAATGTGGTCTTGATCTTCGTCTTTTCTCAAGGGGCAAATATAGTAATGAGTGCGGTGGGTGATGTCAGTTCCGACGTAAGGCTGAGATAGGTTCGTCCACACAGTGGTTTCGTGTGTTTGGATGCCATTTTGCTTTCGCTTTATACTAAAATTTAAAATTTACTAGTTTCAAAATTCCAACTTTCATTGATCTTCAAGATCGGCTGTCTAATACAAAACAGACTCACCAACTTTTCAATGGCTGCTTTTTTTTTGTTTAGGTCTAAAGAGAAAGAAACGGACATTTCTCCATAATTCTCTATAAAACAAAGGTCACAGGCAAACAAGTTCACCTCCGAAGGTTCCAGCAAAAGTAGACAACTTTGATTACGTAAGCAGTGAAGCAATTGGTATATTATAATATACAGCTAAGGTTACTATACATGTACATACCAATACTATTAACCCCTTGAGCTAAATAATATTTTGATGATAATAAAACTTAAAAAACTTAAGAAAGTACAAGAAATCAAAATAAAAGATATAACAACTGAATGAAAAAAAATAAGATGTTAGTACCAATATACAGACGTTGAAAAGATTGAGATTTGCCATCTGTTTTAAAAATCCATTTTTAGCTTTTACAAAAACAAAAGTCTCTCAGTTGAAAATAGAACCTAGCATCACTTTTGAGCCGAAATTCTAATTTCTTGTTTTAGAAGTTGTACTTCTTGGTTCTAGAATCAACTCAGATTGATATGATTGCTGCAAAACAAAATAACAGCTAGTTACATTTTAAATATATTTCTCAACCTGTCAAATCAATCTCAAACGGATAGTTTTTTACAGTGACTCTATATAAATAAAAATCTCTTTTATTCAAAGTTAAGAAAGAGTATTCTACAATTGAGAAAAAGTTTTCCGAAAGCAAAAATTATTGAGCAGTCATTATTGATCAATCTTTCTGCATTTTTTCAAGCTTTAATTGGCAAATCCAATTCTTCTTCATCTTCTTAGATTTCTTCAAGCTTTAAGAGTTAATTCCTTCATTCATCAAAACCTACTTAAGGTTAAAAACAAGCTTGGGATAACTTGGTTTGTGAGTGTTGAGTGAAAGACACTTATGAAATGTTGTAAGATAGCCTGAAAATCTTGTGGAAGGTTACAAGTACCTGTCAAACTTGTGAAAAGTGTAAATGCTTATTTATTGCATGTTCAAAAGAAACCTTAGTGGATGAATTTCTCAAAGGGAGGTCTTTGAGAGAGTGGATGTAGGTAAGAACGCCGAACCACTATAAATCTCTTGTTTTTGTCTTCTCTAGCTCTTCTCTCACATTTACTTACTTTATTTATTTTGCTGATTACATATGCTGCATTTGTTTGTATGAAGTTAGTTAATCAATAATTACATTAAAAGAAACTGTCAAATAAACTAGAATCATCCTATAGGAAGAGCACTGTCACTTTCAGTATAATTCTGAGTATTTAGAAGTTTTAATTTCACTAATCCAATTTTCTGATTAAAAAACAAATAAAAATTGATAAAGTCCAATCCACCCCCTTTTGGACTCAAATTAGGGACCAACATATACTTAACTAATGAAAGATATTTTCATTTAAATGCGTATAAATTTAAATTCCAACAAATTAATGTCGGAAGTTTCTAATGAATGAAGACAACTTTAATTACATAGGCAATGAATCACTTGGGATATTATACAGCTAAGGTACAGGACATTGATATGCATACGTTGCATCCATGCAAAGTAAATTAAAAAAAAAAAGAATTAAAATTTTGGTCAGAAATGGCAGATCCGGGACATGACACGACGCAAAATTGTAGACAAGCAGAGAAAAGCATGATGAGAACAGTAGGCTGGCGACTAGAATATGTTGCGGTGGGCTAAAGGCTGGACCTTTTTCGAAACTACTGATTTTTTCTTGGCCCAAAGCTCATGGGCATCGTAGGTTGCCATTGGAGCCAGCCCAATCAATAGAGGGATTAATTTTGTAATTGGCAGGTTGTTGTGGTTTGTTCTCCTCTGGCATTGGGAGGAGGAAAACTGCAAACCGCATAGGCAGAAGATGATATACCGAAAGTGGAGTCTACTAACTGGTCCAGCGGCAATCTTGGGCGGGATCGTCGCAACGGTGGTCGTCGCCAACTTACTCTTCGTTAAGGATGTAAAGTTCTCTTTTATTTTTCTTCGATTTCTGAACCCTATTTTTATATTTGAGATTTTATATTGGGTGAATCGAAGAATGTGTTTTTGACAAGATTTCGTTTGAAATTTCTCCATTCGCATGATTTGCTTTAGCTTTTATTTATCATGTTTACATCTGATCATAAGATAAATCTTAACATTATGGCTGTTAGATCGTCTCTGATTGTAATCGTAAAAATTATATTTGTTAAATTTAGTTCTGAATAAAGGATAATACTTTTTGAGTGATTGCAAGGGCCTTGTTCGAGTAGAAATTGAAAGTGATCAATGTTGGATTTAACGTTTGGAACCACTGGAAGCTAGAATTTCACTCGGCTGAGCATAATATCAAATTGTATTAGATGTTTTTGTGTACTGGGGACATGTTTTTATTCTTAGACCGAGATAAAACTGGGGGAGGGGGATGCAAAAATTTCACCAGGTCTTTCGCCATGAAGTGTCAAGGGATATTTGGTGTTCTGTACATTCATGGAAATAATTGGTAAATATTAGTTGATACATTATTGCATTGAAAGGATCGTAATTCTCTTACCCATCTGTCGTGACTTGGTCTTCATATCCCACATTCGCTGGGTATGTGTGTCTCAAGCTGAATATATGAAATCACCATGGTCTTAACTGAGTGTGTCTCTATTTACCTTCTGGTCAAATATTAGTTAAAAAAAAAAAAAAAAAAAAAAAAAAAAAAAAAAAAAAAAAAAAAAAAAAAAAAATATAATTTTTTTTTTTTTGTGGTTAAATAGTATTTTATGAAAAAAACATGGTTTTATCGTCGTTTTTCTTTTTATACCTTCCTGTCAAATTTTTTTTAAAAAAAAAAAAAAAAAAAAAAAAAAAAAAAAAAAAAAAACACTATTCTATTATACTTTTGATGTTGTTGAGCACTAATAGTTGAGTTTCTTTGCTGCTTAACTGGGAGTGCTGGCAGGCAATATGCAACACCTGCTGCTATACATGTTTTACTTGAACTAATTTCTTTAGATGGATTATTTCATAAACTGCTAGTTTTTCAAACCAGAGCTATCTTTATGGCAGGGAGCAATATGCATACTCTTAACACATTGCGATATATTTGAAATTTGCAGGATCCATTTCTTAAACCAAAGGAAAGGAACCTAGATTCACCACCATCAACCAAACAGAACTGAGTGTCAAAGTGAATTGCATAATGGACCGGTTGTAAGCTTTTCTGGTGGTTTGCGTTTGTTGAATATGTTCAAGTGAAACACATGTTTAAGCTGCAATTTGGTACGAGGTTTCTTAGTTCAATAAGATGGAGTTTATGATCAATTTCAATAATTCTATATTCATTTTGATCACCAAGTTCTTGCCATTAAATCTGGGAATGTAGGTTGAGATATCATGATAGACGGTATAATTCCAACAATGTAGCAAAATTTAGCTGTTAGCTTTATTACATGTGAATGCCATATTGCTGTTCTTTGTTCAAATATAAGTGGCGCATAGTGCTTCTACTGTAGGTTGCAAGCTAAATATCTTTTGGGTTTTAGCCTTTTGGGTGATTAACTGTGGGGGAGAGATCACTTTAGAATCTTCTGGATGTATGATTCACTGGTAACTTTTGAGTGAATTTTTGTTTTTCTTGGAATTGACATGTAAATCCTGAGAAAGACTTAATCGCCTGCCGCTTCATGGGAAGGAAAATGAAAAAGTTGTATGCTGTAGTGCCCATAGACTGGCGGTAACTAAGTTCACCACTCAAGGATAAGCTTGCGTTTGAATTAAACCCCATTGCCACAGGTGACGAGTTGTTAGGTCTAATGATAACTTCATTTCACCACTGATGCATGTTATTTATATAAAATCGACATGTAATTTTCTGTATATTTAAAAAAATCTTGGAAAAGGGTAACTTACTATAGAAGAGAATGAAAGAAGGGGGGAAAAATGGGATGTATGCACAATGGTTGAGTGAAATAATACGTTCCACAGATGCGAACCACCTGATGACACATTTGCAGAGTGGTGATACTAACAGCAGCAACGTTCATGTGATCCGCGTCTTATTCAGCGAAGCTACTCAATATCACGATTGAACCAGGACAAAACAATGTTATCTTTCATCGACGTAATCTGCTATTGAGCAACATTTCCATTAGCAAATCATTCCAAGAGTCTATTGGCCCAGGCAAACACCAATGCAAACAGTCATTCTGAACTTTTGCATTTTTGTCCTCTGAAAATGGCTGAAACTGCCTGTATGGTCCAGGATGCCCATCTGGTCTCAACAAAGATAACCGAGTTGTATCAAGCAGTTCCAAAATTACCCCATTTTCAGATCCCAATGCAGCAGCCTTCTCAAATTCTTCCAGTTCAATAATACGCATTGTTTCATCTATATCTCTCATATCAACTTCGCCTTCTTTGAAGGGCACTGTCCTATTACAAGTGCCTCCACTAAACCATTCTCCATTCTCAAAGTGGTCTGGAGTTGTGGTTCTAAAGAAAATAAAGGCTCTGTGATCAGATCTTGCAATGAAGTCAAGCGTCAACTTTATTGCTTTTCGGTATGCATGCTCAAATCCCAACTCTGTCAAGTTCTTTCCAGGGCAGTAATGGCAGCCTGTAATTGTATTGTTCTCTAGATAAATTGCAGTTTTGAGAAACCATTTCCCACCTGCAATTACAACATAGTCAAAGCTCCTGTAATGATCAGTCCATTTATTATCAAGTGCATCTAGATGAAGCTGAATTTCTGAAGATGAAACTCCATTCATATCTTCAAATATATCTGCCTTGATGAGTAACGGAGTCCAGATGACTGAAAGGGTGAAGTTGTGAGCTGGAAAGTGCCATATTTTCGATCTATATTCCTCGTCGTGATACACCTCATCAGCTTGTTCCACCTATTGCACATAATAACTACGATCAATTGCTGTCCATGGGACCGAATTTTTTCTAATTTTGTAGATACAACATAAACAATTGCAGACTGCTAGATCAAGTACTGTAGCATTCTGGTAGGTCACAGAGCATCCAAAGATTTTCATTGAATATGAAAGCAATGTGTTCCACAATGGGGCCTAAATCGTTTTCTTATCCCTTGCACATCATATCAGGTTCCTGTTTGGGGCCCAAAAACTTCTGTCTTTTTTCAATAATTTAAATTCAAACAATTCACAAAACAATGTATTGTATCGTTTGATGGAAACTTGGAGTAATTGGGAAGTACTAGAATTTACCACATTGCTACAAATAGCTACATGACATAGTCAACATGGATTTTATATTATATATATCTCTCTCTCTCTATATATATATATTAGTGTTCTTGAGAAGACATAAAGATTGAAATGAGCATTAAAATATTTTTAATGTCTGGTAGGTAAACCAGCTTGGAAAGAGACACAAGAACGTCCTAAAAGCAGTACCCTACCCATAAAAGCACCAGCTGTATTCCACAACTAGGTCGAGATTGATAGTTGATTAAGAAACTCAATATGATTTAGCATATTGAAAAAAACAAATAAATCTGAATTCAAATAAAGAAATTCATGACAAAACCCATCCAAAATTCATCCCCAGATTTAGACAATAAATCTTTAACTCAGAACCTTCACCCTCATCCTTGGAGATGGAGAAGTATGCATAGAACTATAGTGGAGAGCTTAAGGTGTCACTTGAGTACTCTTAGAAAGAGCAAGCAAATTCAAGATTTTGTTCTCTCAGGGAAAAGGGGGCTAAATGTTCCGTATTTTCTTTTTTTCTCTTTTCAAAAGAAACTTGGCTTCTACTCAAAATACAATCTTCAGACACTTTTTTTCAGATTCACAATCAAGATTTTGAGTCAATGCTCAAAATACAGTTCAGTATCATTGAGCTAATGCTCATACGTAAAAGCAATCATTAGACAATAGACTATTGGAGTTGGAATGAAATAGCACAAGGCACGAATTTGATATGATTGCAGGAAACCAGTACACCTAACCAATGAAATTTTGGAAAACCATCCAAGCAAATGATTGAATTATAGATTTTAAAATTCAAAGGGGCTAAGCATATACAAAGTTTCTTTAATCTTGAACAATTTACCTGAGAGAGAATGCAAAGTAATGACTGCACATGATTACGTGAAATGGAATCACCAATGAAGGCCCAGGATTTGTTCCTCATCAAATCAAGAACTTTCTTGGGATTGAACTTGGGTAGGTGACAACCCCGTGGCTTCCATCTCCAGTAGAGGTACCCTGAATCAGGCCTTCCATTTTTCATGCAGTTTTGATGACCTTCGATTGCCAGGCAACTCCGATTAGTGTAAAATGGACCTGAAGGGTCCGGTATCCAGTCTCCGGTAAATAAGTCACATTCTCCTGCAACCACATTTGCATAGAAAATCAACACCAAGTTAGGCACAATCAGATATCCAAAGAAGCTCAATACAAACTTCCAGAGATCGGAACACACAACACAGTTCTATTCAGTTCCAAATCTTAGGTACATGAGATTGTCCAGATTTCAGTCATTGATTACGTTCTAAAGGAAAAACTTGGCAGATTTTTCATTTTTCAAGAGATAAATTTTCTAATCTAGTAGCAATCATACCAAACTTGAACTAAGATCCATCAACTTTCTCGACACAGAATAGAAGAATAAGTTAGTCATGGCGGCACCCCCTCGAATATGCTAAACAAAATTGAGAGGGGTGGGAACTCTAATAGAAGAAGCAGCAGGAAAAGAAAAGCAGAAACAAGAACAACCCATTTCGGAAAAACAAAATTAAAATGTTTCCCCATTGATTTGTATTTTCTTTTTCTTTATGCATGTCGTTAAAGAAGAGAAGAAAAGGAACAAAGTTTTACAGACCAGTCTCTGGAATTTGTGTTCCATTAGCCGCAGAATCATTAGAAACTGCAGTTTGACTTCCACTTGCTGCAAAATCAATAGTAGCCGGCTCTGTGTCTTCGATAGACGGAGCATTAGACTCAGGAGATTCTGTTTTTGTGGTCTGTTCAATGGAGGGTGTCTCTACAACTGATGAGAAACTTACTGAATCAGAGACTAACAGACGAAAAGCAAGACCTATCAGAAGAAATGACACGGCAAACTTCACAAAGACACGTTTGTGTTTAGTGAAGGAAAATGGGTTGGTATCAGACTTCATTTCCTTCACCATATGGGATGAGACAGAGCAAGAAAGACCCTTCGATGTGAGAGTGAGAGAGAGAGGACGCAAGGCCTGAAAGTCGCACAGGTTTTTTCTCAACAACCCAAATGAATCGTTGTAGAAAGAAATAATAACGTGGATTAAAGCCAAGCAGAATGATGAAGGCTAATACAAGAACCAGACCTATCCTTGTCTGAGCTGACAGTGCACGTTTAATGACCACAGGTCTTATATAAATAAGGGTCTGTTTGGCTAATCAAAACTGGAAAGGGTATTGCACACTGGTATACATACCATTTGTTATTTCCATGAAAAGTTCAGGGGTTGATGGATTTCTAATTCTGAATATAAATGGAAAACAAGTGCAGGGTAATGTATATAGTATTTATTATGGTTGAAATCTGATAACAGAGTTCAAAGGTGATATGATGTGCTTGAGGTACAGAGTTGAAAAGCAATATTCAGATCCAAAGCACATGCTATGTCCTTAGATCTCATGTCTGATAATCAATATAAAAGTTAAGGTTACATCAGGGTGGACCCTCTCTTCTCTTCTATGTAGAAAGAGGGCCAGAGGAAATCATATAGTAACCAAATTCTTTATGTTTTTGCTTCTTGTGGCTTTCTATGTCTCGAGTCTCTACAGTCACTTCAGAACACTGCTTGATCACTCGGCCTTGTTTGGCATGAGTTAACTAATTCAAAATAATACATATAATCAAATTTAACTAATTCAAAATTTAAGATTTTATTGCTGGTTAATATCTGTGACGTAACCTCTCAAAACCGGAATATACAAAAGATAATTAATTTATGCTTTTTTTTTGAATTGAAATTTCATTTGTGATCCATATATATGTTGAGATGCATGGTTTGAAATTGAGTATTATACATAAATAGAAGGAGAGTATTAAGTAACGAGGAGCATGGGCATGTGTGGCTGTGTCGACTGATGCTTACTTCTCCTATGGAACTATCAAATAAAATATTCATATAATATTAAGAGCATGTTGGCTTCTTTGTCCAATGTAAGAATAAAATAACAATAATATCTTAATTATCGAGATTCGCTTCAAAGGAAGGACATTGTTAATTTCAAATGAGCCCATCTAATTGGCTTAATCTTAGAGCATATAAAATTTGATCTAATCTCTAATGAGCCAGCCCATTTACGGATCAACCATTCTAAAATATTCAATTTCATGTGTTCGGGACCCAAATTATTTATATAAAAGTCTTTTTTTTTTTTAAATAAAGATGATTGCACCTCGTGTGGGGTATTAATCATTGGACACAAAATAGTATAGCAAGGATAAAATGAGGCTAGCCAAGCAAAGCAACCGTTGGGGGCATTGGATAAGATGGGTAAGGCCTCATGTGGGGACCGAAAGGGGCCTATCAATTCAGCGCCTGAATGCTTCCAATTCCATGCTATGCTTTTCTCTAGTCTCATTGGGGAATATAGTTTTTTTTATTGCTAGTAAGTAGTAACCGCAGATTATGAAGATTTTAACTCACAGACCATCACTCACCTAATAATCCTTTTTAAGAGGAAAATAAAACAATGGCTTTAAAATGTGGGGCCTTGTGCCCATTGTTGAGGTGAGCCCAACAATGAGACTCACTTGATGTCCCAAATGAAATGGGGGCCTACCCTTGTTTTCACGTACAGAAGGTTGGTTCCTTCAATACAAACAAGCAAACTGCATGTCTTTCTGCTTCTGTAACAGATAGACCAATTCAATGATTGCGTAGACAAATCTCTTTAGAAATTCCCACCTTCAACTAATTGGACAACCAAAACCAAGGGTTTCTTTTTTCTTTTTCTTTTTTCCTTTTTTGCAAGTCATTACCAATAACTTAATTAAACAATTTGAGAAGCTAGGGATTAATTTGATGTATCTTTATAAAAAGAGGAACTAAGTTGTTAATATCACCTAAACCACATGTACTAAATAGTAAAATTTTCTACCTATAAACAATATCAAAATGTTTGATTTTGAACAAGCATTGCAAAATTACATCCACAAATGCAAGATCATGGCACAAGATCACTGCTAATTAGCCGCATAAAAATTAAAATACATCATCAAAAGATGGAAGATCACCTTATATTTAACAATGTATCATGCAATGATGCCTGTAAACCTATCCACACTCATCTACATATCTGCTAAGATTGTGTTTCAAATTCCGGCGCAGGAAAGCTTAAGATTTTACCACATGCCAGAAATCACATTAGGACTTCGCATCTCCTATACTTTCATTATGCAGCTGCTTTTGGAACTTTCATGCCAAATCCATGCTTTACCTTCTCAACTCTGTTCAGGAGGAAAGATTGTGCTTCAGGGTATAATTTATCCATTTGAATAACTTTTACTCTTAAAAAATACTGTTAGATCTTATGGTTGCAACTTCCATGCCAACCAAATGTATCAGTTCATCTTACATTACAGGCTCAAAATGATAATTAGGCAAATGAGGTCAATAACAGCTATTTCAACAACATTTATACTAAACTACTTGATGTAACTAAGCCTAACTGGTGTGATATCAGTGAGAGTGTAAATTGAACAAAATCTTCTCAAAACCATGAGGAAAGAAGGTTCGTTTTCATCATCAAAATGGGTAATGGAAAATGAGGAAAGAAATCTATGATGTCAAATTGCACTAGAGTCTAGCCAAGATCCAGGAAGAAAGGCCAAAGCAAACATTATGCAATAATAGGGAGAAAAACTCCCTAATTTGACCAAGTACAGTTTCTATACATCCAATGACTGACAGGATTGCTGATCTGACAAGAGAATATCAGCAAGGAAAAACCTAACAATAACTCGCATAAAATTTTCGTTAATCAATTAATCCCTATCCAAAACCATGAAGTTATGTATTTATTCCTTTCATTCCAGGTACCTGATGAATATTGAAAACAAATATAGTGATAACAAATGGACCCCTATGTGAAATTTTGGAGAATCCAAATTTATGGCACAAACCCAATGTGCCACTCGCAATTCTTTTTCCCCCATAGTCTAGTATGATCCTTTTACCTACTATTTCCTATTATATTATAATTTGTTATGATTAACCAATGCAAACATAGAAATCCAATCTCTAAAGTAATGGAGGACCAGCATAAAATAGAAAAGAGAAAATTTCATTCCTAAGCAACTGGCAAGAAAACAGAAACTCAGTAAAATGGCCACCAAAGAAAGGACACTTACGTCGGAGCGAGCTTCCCAAGGCAATCCAGCTCTTCACCAGAGTCTTCATCCAGGACTCTTCCAGAGATCTCAACGATGTAAGATCTGTCTCTATCAGTTGGAAGTCCTCTACCAGCAAGCAGATCCAAATCTTTTGGGTGAAGTTCTCTTCCATTTACAAAAACACCAGTATCCCCACCAGCACAATTTTCAGACATTGAATAATTGAATTCTTCAATAAAAGGCTGAAACAAAATGACATCTCTTTTAATTTACACAAATAAAATAAAAATATGATGTAGCAAATGGTGAGCTAAAATCTGCTCAAATTAAGTTGCTCTTACAGGAATTATTCCAAGACAGGGCCCACCTATGACACCCCAAAATCCAGCTCGATAATCATACCTGGTTCATGAACATAGCAAAAGGCAAACTATCAATACAACCATTTCCCACCTTCACGTATTAGGATTAAAACCAAAGCAACTGAACCGCAAAAAAATAAGCATCCTGATCATACTAAGAAAACTTGCAATGCAAAGGTCGACATAATATAAAAAAAAATTATGCCTAAAATAATTTCATTTATGAAAATTATTTAAGAGGTATATGAAGCAAATGGATAATCGCTAACGCTTTATGCAGATCAGATTTGATAACCTTACTCTCATCCAATTCTACAATCGCTAGCATCTATTAGGGAGACAGGTGGGATTAAGATGAAATGATAGCATGCCTGTTTTGATGATAGATGCTTGTGAATGAGTACTCACCAATATTGTCCAGGATTAATTGGTCCAGCCAACTTCTCAGCCTTCTTAACAAGACGATCTGGTATTGGATGGCCATTAACAGAAACATTACTTCTGCCACGCTCATCTGTATGATTTGATCTGGAAAAATCCTTAAAGCTCTTCTTGATAATGTTTGCAAAAAATGATTCACCTCCTTTGTTGATTTTCAACTGACTATCCTCTCTGTTTGCATCCCCAGAATCTTGGGACACCCCAGTATTAGAGTACTCGTGGAATGGGACCTCTATCTCAGTAGCCAAAGATGCCTCTTTCATAGAATTTTGCCGTGTGGTATTTTTGCTTGTCACGACTTTTTCTTGATCTGAGCGACTACTTCGGTTTCCCTTGCCAAATCGATTCACCACATTATTGTTAGTTGAATAATCAAAATGCTGTTGAAGAGGTGAACCAGCAGGTGGTGGGGATGGACTATCTTTAACTGGCTGCTGAACAGAGTTGATGTCATCTCTAGGAGTAATCAAAGCATCCGGACTGGTTTCATCCTCAGAGGTGCTTGGAGATGACGTGTGGAAGCTATTCATTTCTTGATGTTTCATTGAGTTCAAGCCCTGGGCTGTTAGTAGCGCAATTGAATCTGTATCTACTGCTTGGAAATCATATCCAGAATCATCATAATCATCAGAAGAGAAATTAGCATTTATCCTGCTCATACGGCCATGGGAATATGAAGTATTTTCTTTAAGCATCTCAGTAGAGCTATTATCATCCTCTGTTGCAATGTGCGTTGCTTCTGTGTTAACAGAAAGAACAAGTTTCTTGTTTACAATAGCAAAATTTATTACTATGGAACAGGCACCACACCGAATCCTTTGCTGATTCTTCCCCATGAGCAATGCTTTCTTGGGAACTTTCAGCAGTTCAAAGCAATTAAAGCAAGTGAAAAATGGAGCACCACCAATTATGGGACGATAGCATCGGCCACCGCTGGCTAATACCACTCTCCGAGGCCGACAGCGAGCAAAACCACTCATTTCAGAGTTAGGATCACTTGGCCATCTTGTGTGGGATTGGGGACCATGAAAATTCAATGGTGGAACAGTAGTCCTAGAATTGTGAACATGTGGGCCAAATGCCCCAAGGTTTTCACGTTGATACATCATAGGATTGTTTGAAACATCAGGGAACCTTTTATTATAGAAAGCGGTGGGTGGAACAGGTGCTGAAACTCCCTGATGCCTCTCATAACAATGGAAACAAGAACACAAAGGCTGGTGAAAGCTTGCATTGGATGTGTATGACTCAAATGGATCAGGATTAGTGTCAAAGATAGGCCTAGAGAAATATTGACGGGTTGGTTGTTGGTATTGTCCAGATAACTGATGTGAAGCTCTTTTGAGCACAAATGTATCCCCAAACCCAGTAATCTGATTTGACTTCTGCATTGAAGGATGAAAGCTATGTATGGCCATTTCATGCGCATTGGTATAAGGAAATGGATCAGGGGGGTGATGGAAATAAGGAGGCCGGGTTGCATGTTTATCTGGGGCAAGAAACTGCACAGAAGCTCTATCAGGCATTGATGAAGCACCTGGAAACCAAGTATCAGAACCAGCATAAGGATCTGGTGGAGCCATCCTCCCGTTAATAGGAACCTTCTCCTTGGTTTTATCAGCCACATCATACGACCTACTAAGTTGTTCCTTGAGCTCATCCAATTTCCTGAGAAGCTCTGCTCGATCTTTTTCAAGGTTTTGAACTTTATTAGCCCCAACATGGTCATCATGATTCCTCAATGGCTCTCCATAACCATAGGAAGAATCCAAATTGTAATTAGATGGGCCTTCATCTGGGTAGTTTGAAGTAGAAAACCTGATACCTTCAACCTCAGTTCTCACGACTTTCTGATACCCCTCCATTTCACCCCTCTCCCCATGTTCCCAACCTGACATCTCTCCAGATCTACAAGACCTTCTTGTATGTCTGATTTCAGAATTTGAACTGTTATTTCCTTTTCCCACAGAAATACCCAAATTATCTCTGCTTATGTTCATATCAATATCATTTTCAATTACCAATTTACCACTTGTAGCCTTAGATTGATTCCTACATCTATCAGCATCAGCATCACCTATCTTCTCAGGATTTTTTTTATCACAACTAAAAGATCCAGCATTGGACTTATCAACATCAGAAAAATCACTTAACTCCATAACTCCCTTTTCCAAGGAATTTTGCGATTCCGCTGTTACTCCAGCATTTGAAGCCTCATCCGAGTCTTGTGATGAAGTATTTGTATCCCTATTTTTGGTTTTTGCTGCAATTTTTATAATCAATAATTACATTTTCAGAATTACATAACAAATAAATAAATGTTTGTGCCAAATATAAGAATTATGCTCCACTAGTAGTTGTGTTATACATAGTCAAATAATGTAAGGATTATGTGCATTGATTTCTTCAGATTTCCTATTTTAGCATCGACTGATAGGGATTTGAAGAAAGTGAAGAAGAAAAAAATACATCTCCATCAATAATATGAGGAGAACCCATTTGAGAACAAAATTCCTTAAAGTTAAGCATGAAGCACGATTAGATTGCTTAATTCTATAAAAAAAATAAAAAAAAAAAACTAAGAAAGGGAATAACCATTGATCATCAACAAAGAAACAACACAAAAGGGAAAACTAACTCAAAATATTTTAATTTCCGATTATGGAAGTAGTCCAATATTTTTAATTCTGACAAACCAAAATTTTCCTAACTTTTTCATTAACCAAACAAGATCACCAATTAAAAAATAGGAAGAAAAAGTAATCAGAAAATGAGCAAAAGTGTACCTCGAAGAACAGCACCACAACCACCACATTGATAAACAGAGTAATCCGCGAGCTCTGGAAGAAGGTTTTCACACTTTGGACACCGTACGAGCCTCACTTTAGTAGAATCAGCCATTGTATAAACATTCAAATAGGACTTGTACAAAGAATTTAAGGGTGATAATAACGAAACAGCGACCCTCCAAAGATTCTCAAGGCACCCAAAAGAAAAATGAAAACCAAATCCAAAACCGTCCTTTCCAAACTTATTTTAAAGAGAGGGAGAACAACTTCGAAACCAGAAGAACGACCAAGGGGAAGAAAGGAAAAGGAATGAGATCAACCGAGTGCTGGATAGCTGAAACTTAGTTTCTGTGTAGAAGATGAGAGCTGGAATAGCACAGAAGAGGCAGCAAGTCTGGGGAAAAGGAAGTTTTTATATTATTGAATGAGTTTGTTTTCTCAGCATCCAAACGAGAAATTAAGAAGACAATAATGTTGGGAAAAACCTAGAAATTGTAAAAGAGCCTGAAATTCTATTCGAGGATAGTTTAGTTCTGAGAAATCTGAGTTTATACTCTGTTTTTTTGTTCCATCTGGAAAGAGGGGAACGTTTTCCAATGTTGAACTAACAACAACTCACGGGAAAATTGCAAAACCCCCCACAAAGCGATGTCGTTTTATAAGGATGAGTCTGATCAACGACATCGTTTTCTTTTTCTTTGGCAGCAGATGCCGTCTTTGGAGAATCCCGGCTTTAAAGCGAAAAAGTGAAAGTAAAACGACGACTTTTTGCAGGACTTGACTATGCACAGTTCATTAGTTTGCTAATTACACTCGATGTTCCTGCTGGCGTGTGAGTGGAAGCAGCAAAAAGCACACAATAGGCAGCATACTCTAGTTTCCAGTGTTCTACGCATCCTTCTCTTCTTTAACTTTTATTGTGTGGATATTTTATAAAATGTAAATTTAAATTAATTAAATAAAAATAAAAAATAAAAGATGGATTTTTGTGGTGGCAACTAACGAGAGAAAAGAAGAGTTTTGGCCGTTGTGAAAAGAAGTGAAAAGAAAAAGAGGCGAAGTTAAAAGAAGAAGAGAAGGCTGACAAAAGTAAAGTAGTGTGTGATTGGGTGGTGACGACTAGACGAGTCTGAAAGAAGAGAAAAGAAATGATTCGATAGAGAAGTGGGGCCATGTAGACCCCACAGAACTCTCCCCTCATTTATTACTTCTTTTCTTGCACTAAAAATGATATATCCTCTGGTGGCCTCGTCCGATAATATCGTAAAGAATTAAATCGGTAATTCGATAATAATTAAGTGGAAGTCATTTAATTTATTGTCGTAAAAAATCTACTCACATAAGTGAAATTTATATTTTACGATTATTGAGAGTCGAACCTTTAATCTTATATCAACTCTGTCGGCTACTTAATACTGAGCTAGTGCAGTAAAAAGCTTATGCTGCCCAGGATCGAACAAAATGAAAACTTCCTTTCTAATTCTGCGTTTGGGAGCAGCAATCCATTTTGTGGGTCTCACATATTACATGCATGATAGAATGACCACACCTAACTCATATTTAAAGGGCTGTGTCTCAAAGCCCAGAAGACATTAATAAACGATGTTCAAGAAGTATCCCTTTTGGAAAATGCTTCATTCCAAAGCCCAAACAGCCAAAATCAAGACCAGCGAGCTTATTTATTATATTATTATGAATATGGTGAGTGACAAGCACCATTAACAAGCTCTATTTGTCGACCTTTTTATTGTAACTCTCTTTTGAAGCAATTGCTAACCTAGAAAATGTGCCTCTCATTTTACGTCTCTTCAATGCACTTCGTCTTGTTTCACCATCCATCCATATTTGATTATGATGGAGAAAACGAATTCCTTTTCTATCCAGAATTTCATGTGATATAGAAAAACTATAAATGCAACCTAAATAATAATAATCATCATCAACACCTAAAGATCAAAAACTGAATTATTCTCAAAATCATTATGAAAAAGGACTGCAAACAGGCCATACATACATCTTCACATTTATGAGCACACAAAACGGGCATATATATGTTTAAGGTAAGAATTAAGAAGCACAATGGGTGAATAAATAGAAGAAGGAAATTAGATTTTGTAAGAAAGAAGATAGATAGATAGATAGATCTAGAACAGACATTCTTAAAGCCGACCAAAAATGCAAGAATCACTTACATCTAATCTTATATAAAATCAAGGTTCTCTTATTTACCTGTTTTATCACACTATTAATTCATGTTTGCATCCTTCACAAATCACAAAACCAATCATTTTATCTAAGAAACAGAGTAGTGCTCCAGCTTTCACGTTCTAGCGTCCAATTCCATTATTTCTCCTTCTCCTCCACAATCTTTCCTTGACAAACTTACTTATAGTTTTAATAATAGAACACCGAGTATGGGCATCACTTGCTCGAGATTCTGTGAAAATAGCTGCGGGGATTGCATCAGAAGCCTCACGAGATTTCCTGGACAACCTTCTTGTTGATCCTCCGAGAGATGGCAGTATCATTAGATGCCGATCAATGTGGTGGCTGAGAGACACCAACTCGTATGAGTCATATAAGGGACTGCCTAAGTCCCATATGGGTAATGCTTTCTCTCCGTCTCTCTCATCATTTTCTTGGGATTCTAACGTTTTCCTCATTGAAATCTGCAGCTTTTTTTTTGGTTTCGCAGACGTAGAAGACTATAGGCTGACAAATTAAAACCTGCCTTGTGACTTGTTACATCTATTCTGATGAGTAATTAGCTACGCAGTGGACACCGTTTCAGGTTTCAGAAAATGCCCCTTAAAAACCAGAGCTAAGTATCAGAATTATGGGGATAGCATTGTCCTTTTCGGACATAAACTGGAAGTAGGTGCCTTGGAAAAATCAATAATGGCTTGAGTTGGCGAAGAATATGACAGATCTGCTGATTTTTAAAATTGGTTTTCTGCAACAAAAACCAGTTATTATTATAATGCTGTATGATTAGCTATGAACTCTAATTGCGTAATCTGCTTATTGATAATTTCTTTAATACAATATAATGACGTATAATCACTAACATTGTCTTCTAATATTAAAGGAGTGGAATATATAAATCCTCAAATGCGCAAATTCATATGTCCAGTATCTCAAACTTCAAAAGAATAATTATAAATTATCAGTGGATTACATATCTTGGTAATGAGGATCGTGATTTTGAATGGTTCTATTTGATGAAGTAATAGATCCATTCAAGAAAGTTGAATAAATTTAGTGAACATATGACTTTCGATGATCAACTTTAACTGCAAAGCCTGTCAAGTGGTGTTGAGAGGGTCTTGATGGGTTACGACGAGAGTGGTAAAAGGTGGGTCTCAAGTGACTCAGGTGGAGAAGAAATGGGTGGATTCTGGCAGTGGCGTGAGACTGCTGCCCGTATGAGAGAAAAAGAGGACTGAGCCCAATGAAGTTTAAGCATGCTGCTATTAAATTATATATCGTTCGACCATGGAAAGAAAAGATGGAAAAATAAGCAATACATCGATCTTTATTTTTTCATGAAAACGACCAAAATCATCAGTAGATAAAATAAATAAAAAAGGTGATGATCACTTTGCAGCATCGGAGTATGTTCCTATTAATCTGCATGAATGAACAAGTTATAATTCTACTGATAAAATGATCTGTAGGACATCTTACTCTGTGCACAAGCAGAATAAGAATAAGAATATTGCCTACGATAATTCTGACATGGAAGCTGAAAATAATTAATAAGAAGATGAAGTAGCTGGTAGATGTCCTAGCCGTGCATGTCACTCATCTACATGAATTTTCTCAACGTGATATGCTTTAGTTTGAAAAAGAGAAGCATTGACAGGCCAAATTAAGTGAAAATTTTGATAATAAATAAGGAATGGATTAGTATTAGTTGTTTTATTTGTTGATTAGACCAAATAATTCAGATTTTTGGGATGCTTAAGTCAAAATACGGGCCATAAAGAAAAGATTGATCTGTCATTTGATAAGATGATGAGCGACAATAATCCCTAAGCAGATTGAACTATTTATAAAGCAATGATCAAACAACAGTTTTCATAATGGACATATGTTGACTCAGAAGGCACAGCTACGGTAGGTCTTGGATACGTTGCTGCTCAGGATTTGCAACACTACATTATTTGAGGGGCCGATGCACCTCGGGGTTTTAAATTGGCTAACAGCACCTCCTAAACCCAGATAATGATCCAGAATCTTTTGGAAGGTTCCTCTGTGAACGACTCTGAGCTCAAGGGGTCCAATGGAATTGACTTTGCGAGAAGTAATGTAGCCTGCATCAAGAAAAGATCGATCCAAGCAATTGCAACACTCTTTCAAGATCTCCTCCGTTGGTTCCCCATTAATTTCCCAAAAGATCACATAGTGGCCAGGGTCTGTGGATTGGTCCGCTACACTGCTGAAATCAACCAGTTCAAGTTTCTCCTCAGCTAAGAGCTTGGCTGCTTCTTCCACAGACAACTGTAAATCTTTCTCAGTGTTCTTATCAATGTTTATGTTGAGTATTAGGCTCCTCCTGCATACAAACTTAAGTTCTGGGGTTGAATTATGGAACCCCATAACCTTCACCACATCTCCTAGTCTGTACCTGTACAAACCTACAGGGTAAAGGTTGAATGTGTTAAAGTAGATCATGAGAGTGACATGAAAATTTGGCTGCACAAATACTTTTCAATCAAGACTAGAGTAAAGTAGATGAAGATAAAAAAGGAAGCCTGTCACATGCTCATATATGAATATGACAAAACCACTGAGGCAGATAATGTGAAGGTCCAAAGTGAAAATTACAAATTGAGCAGATCTAGGATTCCGTGGTCAATAGCTAAATATACAAGACCTTTTACACATCACTTTTTCTTTTTTGTCAAGTATCTGTTATCACAGTTGTTATTTATTTTAAATCCGTGACTACAGCTGTGCTGTTCCATTATACAATTTTGTAAACATATTTCCTCACAAATGGCTTCGTAAATCTAAAAAATGTTTCCTATATTATAGAAAGATATTCACCAAGTAAACCAATTGCTTCTGAAAAGGACAATTAAGAATAGCTTTTTCTAGACAAAGCCATTAACTGAAAACACCAAGGAGAAAGCATAAAATTAATTATGCTTGGGAACTCACAGGGAGAAGATACCAAGGCCGCATAGAAAGATATATGATACAAGCAAAGACT
The DNA here is from genome assembly GCA_948266635.1 of Cnidoscolus chayamansa. Taxonomy (NCBI): domain Eukaryota; kingdom Viridiplantae; phylum Streptophyta; class Magnoliopsida; order Malpighiales; family Euphorbiaceae; genus Cnidoscolus; species Cnidoscolus chayamansa. The sequence goes on along the minus strand of CAOGCB011005349.1, from coordinate 8,520 downwards.
GAACCAAGAAAAACATTTTAGCTAAAACGCAATGCAAGAGTAATATTCTTTTTCTTTTGAAATTCTGTCCTGAAGGGGGAGATATCGATATAATGATCTGAACCTAAGAGATTCCAAATTGAATTTTCAGCGCAATCTTTTTATTGGCCTGCTGTTTTGATGCAAAAAAAAAAAAAAAGTAAAATTGCAGAAAGATGGTCTCCTCTCGCAACTGGCAAGACTATTTGTGTGCATTACATTGAGCATCAATGAAATGAAGGTTCCAACTATGAAACAATTCCACATGTAGCACACATGGGTTTTCTTGCAAAAAGAAATTGTGTTTCCTAATGCTGTGAAACACGTGGGAGACATCATATTAAAAACACCTACAGTCAGGGTCTTGCTAAGGTGTCAAATATTGAATATGTCGACATGAAACACGGAGTTTACTGACAATGGAGACTAGTGATAAAGTGATGCATGCATCTCCTATCACTGGTGATAAGTTGCACCATACAGAATGGATAGAAGAGAGATTTTCTTCAGGACGGGAGCTTCTCGGTGTCTTACCCTCACATGGGGTGCAGAAAGTTAGCATACAACAGACTCCATTAAATGGCTTTTATAAGAGAAATCACCGACGGATAAATGCACCACGGATTGAATTAACCCAAATATGAAAAGATTGTACCTGCAAAATTGGTGACAACGATCTCGTACTCTTCTCCAATTTTGACTTCAGTCAAACCCACAGGCTTAGGCTCTGTGTAGACATTATCAACATGGTCTTCAAGAGGAATGAATTCAAAATATCCAATATTAGGTAGCACAGCAAAAGTAGCCAATTCAGGAGGCAACTTTGGATTGACGTTTGCTGCTATCCACCCCTCTGTGGCACCATAATCAGCACTTAGCAAAGGTATCTCACCTGAGTAGTGCCTCAGTTTTTTCAAATAAGGCTCCATTGACCCAGTCATTATCCCATAGACATATTTCACGTTAGGGAACAGTTCTGGTATTAATCCGTACCAATTGCTCATTCCCAAGCACTTTTTACGGATCAACTCAGCCAATTCAAGGTTTGGCTTGAGCACTTTCGAAATTGCATTTCTTATGGAAGAGTCAGTGACTCGGCTGCTGAGTACCCCATCTTGTATATTATCACAAAGCTCTTCCCAAACCTGTTCAAAGGTTCGAAAGGCAAGGACGATGCTATGAGCAAATGTAGAGGACACAAATTGAATTTCTTCGTGAAAGATTAACCCGCATAAGAGGTGGCAATACAGTGATTGGTGGAAATCGGAACCAAATATCACTTCATCAGGGCTGCAGCATTTCAACTGCATTGTCTGTACTGCATTGTTGAAATGTGAATTGCGGAAGAGATTAGTTGTGGCAGTCCCAGCTGCCAAACCGCCCTTTGTTTTGGACTGCTTGCTGCTGAAGTTGAACAGCAAGGCTTTCCCATTCCCAACAGGGAACTCTCTGCATCATATAGAACTTGCAAGATCAGCGTACAAAAATAAACGAATAACTTCCCCCCAACCATTTCCTAGTTAGATAATGATCCCTTTTATTACCTGTTTCTAAACGAAAAAGAAGTTCTGTATATCTGCAAGGTGTCTTCCATTAATTCGTCATTGAATGGTATATATTTCGGCTTTCCCTGACTAGTACCTGAACTGCAATAATCCAAATTAAAAATGTTAAATTTGAATTTGCAAATCAGGAAATAAAACATACTGCCCAAACTTATACCTCAAAGATATGGTAGTTATAGGCTTTCTGGTGAGAACAGGGCAATGATCGCCATCTGCAATTCTTTGAATATAAGGTTCCAAGTCCTTGTGAGTAACAATGGGAACACAGTCTCTGAAACTCTCTGGGTCAGTTCGTCCATTGAGACCCAGATTCTGCAAGTACTCTGCTGATCCATTCTCTTCCAGAATCTTCTTGAGAGTCTCTATCTGGACCTTCCTAGCATCCTTAGTCATTAGTCCAAATTCTTCTATCACTTCATCAACGTTGAGTTTCTCCATCTTCCTTTCTAACATGTTCACTGAACTTCTGAAACTGAACCAGAAGCCGAAAAGAATTTGAGTCTACGTTATCTACAGTGTGAAGATGATTGAGTTTGATGGGAAAAATGGGCTAATTGGGACCCTCCAGGAATAAATGCTTGCCAGGAAAAATTTTAACAAAGGCACAGTCAGATAAGAAATAATTCAACAGTTAGCATTAAGGGCCGCATTAGGCAGCTGATGAAAGACAGAAAGCAAATGAATTCCATTAATATAATCTTCAAATTCAAATTATTTGCCAACCCAGCATCTAAAAACCTCCAGTCAACGAAGAGTAGGATTGATTAAGTAACCAAAAATGTCAAGAAGAAGAAAAAAAATCTAGAATTCAAAATTCAATTACTTTCTTCCATTTATCTCAGGGATCTCCGCAACCAAAGGAAATGGAAACAAGCACCCAACAAGTTAACAAGTGCTTTCTGAACAAACCCACATATCAACTTAAGTGGAAAAGGCGATGGAGAGGAGTCAAAGTCTGTTAAAAAAACTTCATAAATGAGGATCAGCAAAAGAAATTCTTAGCCCAAGTGCGAACAAACAAGAAAAAATATCAAAGCTTTGATATTCGATCTTCGTCGGCCGATAGTCAACTCCCAGAAGTATCCAGGAAAATGAGGAAAGGGTTTGAAGGACAACTGGCAGTGGAATACAGATCAGGGATAAATCGAGAAATTTCAAAGTTCCGCCATGACTTGAAGCTCCAAAACAAAATTGTTTCTCCCTTGAGCGTTAGAAGTAGCACAAACGGACAACACGAGAAAAATAAAAGAGAAAAGTTGCACTGGCAAAAATCAATCAAGGAAAAAGAAGGAAATGAAAAAGAAAGCAAATACAACACAAAGAATAACAGCCAAAGGTCTCTTTATGAATTGCGATGGAAAAGGTACCGTAGCAAACAGTTCGGAAGACAAACACAGGGACCAAAATACGAACAGAAAATTCATGCAAATCCGCAAATCCTGACAGAAACGAAATGAAAATAAAAGTAAAAACCATATCCAGAAAGAAAAGACAATACCTGTAATCGGATTCAGACGCACACAGAGAGAAACCGCAGCAACTTTGAGAAAAAGGCGAGAGAGTGAAAGTGATAGTTTTGATGAGGTACAACAGGGAAGTGAAGGCGAGCGTTTCTAAGTAACGAAAAGGGGAAAGAAGAAGAGGTTGAGCAAGCAGAAAACGTTAGTAAATAACTGATTTCGATGCTGGGTCTGCAAGTTGTCGTACACTGTGCACAAAGAGGTGGAGGAAGTTTTTATATAGAAAAGGAAGGTCGGGGCTGAGAATATGGGGAGATGAGCGGATGATTCTGGTCTATATATATACACAAAGAAGCTATGGCTAACAGCTACTAATCTAGAATTTGGGATTTTTCAGCCAATGCCATCCACTTTTAGTCTATTTTATTTTTGAAAAGACGATTTTGCCCTAAGAGTGTCCGGAAAGCATGAAATGACAGTTTTGCCCTGGGTGATTTGCGAGAACTACTTGGCCACTTCGGACTCTTTCAAATATAATAATTCGGCAGCTGTGGTACAAAGAGATGATGTTAACGCCAGATTTCTGGTGGGGTCCATTTTGGATGAAGAAACGGACAATATTATAAGCGAAGAACATTGCTCCATTTTCTCTCTCTCTCTCTCACTCTATTTTCATTTTTCTACAGATTTTGTTGTATATGATTCATTGATTCGTTCATTCTGCAAATCATCAAGTTTCGTCCGTGAGTGCGATTCTAACTATGAATGGAAGATGAAGCATGAATGTCCCAAAATGCAATGCGAGTGTAATTGGTGCTCCATTTTGAAATTGGAAGTGGCCGCTGAAATCAATGGATGTGTCACATCTCATCACCTCAACTCTCTTCATTTTCTTTTTATTATAAATTGATCTGTTTTATAAATAATATTTTAGATTATAATTAGTGCAGTTTACTGGATGTTAAAATAAATTTTTATTTTTATTTTATTTTACTAAATTTATTTTTTAGTGAGATTTATTTTAAGTATTATTAGTTTATTTTTATTATTTTAATCAGTTGAATTTATAGTTGAGAGTTTTGTGAAAAAATTTATTAGTTTTTTGCCGTAAATAATTAATATAATTAAAAGTATAAATATATTACTTTATCAAAGTTTCTTGATAATATAATTTTTTTTCTTCTATTATATTTTATATTTTTCTTTTTTCTGTAAATTTTTATTTATTTTATAGTATTAAAATCTGACTATTCAACTTAATTTGAGTGGATAAAGAAAAGCTTTGTTATTTGTAATGATGGAGATGGCAAATAATGAAAATACATAGTATGGATGCAGAAACTTACAGGCACAATTACAAGTACCATAGAATGTGTACGTAGACATACCTTCAAGAACATGATTTATGGGAATTGGTGGCTAGTATTGATACTGAAATTTCTGCAGAAACTCCTGAGAATGTCGAATTATGACGGAAGTGGAAGATCAAGTGTGGAAAGGCTCTATATGCTTTGAGAGCATCAATCATCAAAGAGCACATTGATCACATTTGTGATATAAATTCTCCAAGAGAAGTTTGGGAAACACTTGAAAAGATGTTTACCAAAAAGAATATAAAAAGGCTGCAACTCTTGGAAAATGAATTGACAGTGTTAAAACAAGGAGGTATTTCAATTTCATAATATTTTTTGCAAGTTAAAAATATTTCCGCTGAAATTTCAAAACTAGATGACAATGAGAAAATTAGTGAATCCCGTCTACGTCGCTTTCTTATTCGTGGCTTGCAGGAGTATGGGCCTTTTATTACTCTATTCAATGACGGTCACAACAACCTTTTGTTGAAGAATTAGAGAATTTGCTCTCTAATTAAGAAGCCCTTGCAAAGCAAATGGCAAAAAATTTTGAGTAAGATGCTGTTATTTTTTTAAAAGGAAAGTCAAATAAAAAGAATTCATCTAGGAACAAAAATACCAAAGAAAAACATGTAGAAAAAGGTGATTCAAATGAAGAAAAATGTGTCAATTTACAAGAAAAGAAATCCATCACATGCTACAGATGTGGAAAGCCGGGGCATATCAAGAAATATTGTAGGGTGAAGCTTGTCAAGGCCAATGTTGTATCCACAAGCAGAGAAGATGATCAACTCAAATGGGAACAATGCTTTTCTGTTGAGGCTATTGAACAAATGCCAACTCAAACTTTTGTTAATTACGCCAATAAACAGAAGGAATAGTGGATTGTAGATTCTGGTTGTCCTAACCATGTTATAGGCAATGACACCTTATTCTCAAATATGCAGGAACACCATGGAGATCGGGTTATTGTCACGTCCAATGATTCTACTTATCCAGTAGAAAACGAAGGAGCTGTGATAATTGACATTGCCACTACGGAAGGTGTAAAGCTGTATGATGTTTATCATGTTCCGGGTTTTACTAAAAACTTGGTTTCTGTTCCTTAAATTAATGATTCTGGAAAATATGTCTTGTTTGGCCTAAAAGATGTAAAAGTTCTTGATAATATGAAAGAAATATTAGCTGATGTTATTTTTATTAGAGAAAAGAAAGGGTGTTTGTTTGTCTTATCAGTAGGAGAAGCTTATGTGAATAAAACTAGCCAAACTGATAGTGCTGCAATTTGGCACGCTCGGTTGGGTCATATAGGCTATCAATTGTTGCAGTAAATCTCTTCACACATGCTAGTAAATGGTTTGCCAGCTCTAAAGAATGTTCGTGAAGATGTAATTTGTCAAGGCAAAAGCTTTTCAATGTGCATATCATGTAGCTAACAGGCTGCCTTCTTGGCTAGTTACACAAAAATCTTCTTTTAAGATTGTATATGGTGAGAAGCCAAATATAAATTACTTTCGGGTATTTGGTTCCATTTGTTATGTCCATGTTCCCAAATCTAATAGAACCAAACTTGACCCGAAAGTAAGAAAATGCGTGTTTGTTGGCTATGATTCTCATAGGAAAGGTTAGAGGTGTATGGATCCACAAACAAAGAAATTTACTACTTCGAGGGGTGTGGTATTTGATGAAATCTCATCTTTATTTTCTGTTCAAGAGGTTGTTCTTGATGATGATCATGTTAATTTGGAACATCTATTTCCCGTAGAAATTGTTTATGCACCTTTTAATGAAGAAATAGAGTATGAACCCCCAGCTCAAAATGATATTGAAGGAGATGTGAATAAGCAACAGGTGGTAAGAAGATCAAGGAGGGAGAAAAGACATTCAAATTACCTCAAAGATCATGAGGTGAAACTTAATAATTATTTTGTTACTTCATGTTTTTTTACAGCGGCTTTAACTTCAGAAGAACTAGCAAGTTATGACGAAGCAAAAAGCTGTCCTAATTGGCAAAAAGCAATGCAAGAAGAGATTGAAGCTTCACACAAGAATGAGACTTAGGAGTTGGTTCTTAAACCAGAAAAATGTGAGCCAGTCACCTGCAAATGGGTTTTTCGGTTAAAGAAAAAATTGGATGGCATTGTTGACAAATTCAAAGCTCGTCTTGTTGCTCGTGGTTTCTCTCAAAATTATGGGTTGGATTATGAGGAGACGTTCAGCCCGGTTGCAAAGATGACAATGGTGAGAACATTATTTCTCTTGCTGCATTTAAAGATTGAAAACTATGGCAGCTTGATGTAAAGAATGCATTTTTTTATGGTGATTTGGATCATGAATTGTTTATGGAGTAGCCCATTGATTTTGTCTCTAAACAATTTCTAAATTATGTGTGTCGTTTGAAGAAAGCGCTTTATGGATTAAAGCAAGTGCCAAGAGCGTGGTATGGTAAAGTCTCACAATATCTCATCTTTTATGGTTTTATAGTTTTTTATTCAGATTTTGGCTTATTTATAAAATCATAATCAAATATACATCTCCTTGTTTTATTATATATTGATGATATGATTATAAGTGGAGAAAATGAGTCAAGAAATATCTAACTTGAGAAATTAATTGTCTATTCGTTTTGAGATGAAAAATCTAGAGGAAATTGGATGTTTGCTTGGTTTAGAAGTGGAGAAATCAAATCTGGGTTATTTTGTTTCTCAAAAAGCAGACCCAAAGAGTCTCTTGGAGCGCTTTGGCATGGGGGAGTCGAAAGAAATGGCTACTCCAATGGAACCCAATCTCAAGTTACAAAAAGATGAAGGAAAAGTATTGAAAGATGCCAATAAATTTCGACAACTTGTTGGATGCTTAATTTATTTAACCATCACAAGACTTGAGATTTCTTACTCGGTTTCTGTTGTTTCTCAATTTATGTAAAATCCAAGAACTTTTCATTTAGGTACTGCAAAAAGAATATTGCGTTATGTAAAAGGGTCTCTTAATCATGGGTTTTGGTATAAGAGATGTGAAAATTTTTTTATTGAATGGATTTACTTACACATATTGGACAGGGAATGCGAGCGATCGTCATTCAACATCTGATTATTGTTTTAGTACATGTTCAGCAGTGATTTCTTGGAGTAGTAAGAAGCAAGATGTTATTGCTCTATCTAGTACAGAAGTAGAAATGTAGCAGAAACCATGGCTGCACAAGAATGTATTTAGTTAAAAAGGTTTATTGAAGACATGTTACACCAAGTTAATTATGCTGTGCAAATTAAGTGTGACAATGAAAGTGTATTAAAATTAGCTTCAAATCTAATATTCCATGCTCGGACGAAGCATATCGAAGTCCGACATCATTTATTCGTGAGAAAGTATTGAGTAAAGAGATTGAACTAATAAGTGTTTGTACTAATGAGTAAGTTGTTGAATTTTTTACAAAAGCTTTAGTGAAGCCTAAGTTTCTGTTTTTTCAAGATGCTCACGAAGTTATTAATAGTAAGCTTGCACTAAGGGGAGTATAAAAAATTAGTGCAGCTTACTGCATATTAAAATAAAATTCTATTTTTAGTTTGTTTTATTAAATTACTATTTTTTAACGAGACTTCTTCTAAGTACTATCAGTTTATTTTTATTATTTTAGTGAATACAGTTTGTAGTTGAGAGTTTTGTGGAAGTTTAGTTAGCTTTCTTCTATAAATAATTAATGTAATGAAAAGTCTGAATGTATCAATTTCTCAAAATTTTTTGATAATATAATTTTTTTTATATTATACTCTGTATTTTTTTTTTGTTGTAAAACTTTATATTTTTTAGTTAAGATATTGAAATATAATATTCTACATAAAAAATAAATTATTATTCAATGTCTCTCGTGTGGGAAAAATGGAATTCATTCGGTCTACTTGTGAACGGAACATTATTATAAAATAATTTTTTTAGTAAAAAAAAAAAAGAAGAGCAATATTGAAAGGGAAATGCATATTGAAGGATGGGGGGGTGAGGTGCATTAATTAACCTAATAAATAATATGCTTTGTCTTATATGAGCCTTCTTAGTCCCTAACTATATGCAAATAATAATAAGATAAAATCCTTTTATATGGGGGGGGCTAATTAGCAATAAAGACATACC